>CAUYSK010057859.1:0-38378 GCA_963575035.1 Avahi laniger
TAGTCCCAGCTACTCGGGAGGCTGAGGCAGGAGGATCGCTTGAGCCCAGGAGTTTGAGGTTGCTGTGAGCTAGGCTGACGCCACGGCACTCTAGCCCGGGCAACACAGTGAGACTCTGTCTCAAAAAAAAAAAAAAAAAAATGTGACACCCAAAAGCAACAAGGCTTCAAAGCAAGAGGTGTGAGGGCGGCCACCTTTCGGCCAAGTATCACCCCAGTCATGTGCCAGTCAAGCCGCTAGGAAACCCTGCGAACGCAAACCCCCAGCTTTCCCTCGGAGCAGCAGGGCGCTCGTGCTACCAAAACCGCCACGGCACAAAGTCTCTTCGCGAGTCGGAGGCCAGCAGAGCCCACGCAAACCCGCGGGCCCGCAGCTGTCCGTCTTCTCGCAGGCCCGGGAGGCCGAGCGCGGCCTCAACTCACCCTGCTATCTTGTTGCGGAGCTTCTTGCTGGGAATGATGGCGATCTCCTCGCACACGCGCTTGTTCGTGTGGAAGTCATTTCCCAGACGCGTGTAGTACTTCTCGATGATGACCCGGGCCGCCTTCTTCACGGTTTTGGTGCGAACGCGGCCCTGTGGGCGGAGAGGACAGGGTCACCGCGAGCCAGGGCTTGCTCCTGGGGCTCACAAGCCGGGCTGAGCCCGGGAGGAGGGACGGACCGGGCAGTGCGGGGCGCCGGGTCAGTGCGGAAGCCAGCAGCCCACTACGCTCCAGCCTGACAGGGCTCGCGCCCCCGGGCCAGGACCTCCCCTTGCGGGCTGACGGGGCCACAACAAGGGCGGATGGAGGCTGATTGTGGGAGATAGAAGCCCTGGGCCGAAACACCTACCATCTTGGCGGGTCCTCAGTAAAAGAGGAAACAGGAAGTACGAGAGGCCTATAAAGCGCAGGCCAGAAAGTCGCTTCCGCCCAGCCAGGGACGCGCGGGGCTCGCTTGAGAGCCCCACAGCGGCCCCTGGCGGAGCGGAGCGAAGCGAAAGTGCAGGTAGCGGCCCCGGGCGATCGTCTGTCCCGCCCCCTGCGGCCGAGGCTCCCCGCTCGGTCGTCTTGGGCGGGGTTCTCTCGCCTCCAACCTGTAAACTGGATCGCTGGTTTGATGTGCTCGGGACTAAGGCGGGTGCATCTTGTCCTTGCACACCCGGGAAAGGAGGGGCGGGCTTGGGAAGACCGAGGCAGGCAGGAGACCCAGGGCCGTGGGAGAGCGAGGAGGTGGGGGATGAAGGCGCCCTCCCAGTCCGTGGTCAGAGACTTGTCACTCTGACCTGGCGGAGACACAGGTGCGTATGGGAAAGGTTTACCTCATTTCTTCCGGGTCTTTGCTCAAACGTTGCCTTAAGAGAGGAGCTTTCCTTCCAACTTATAAAACAGCTCCGTCGCTGTCCCTTTAACGCTCTTAGTAGTGCCTCGCACTTGTCACTTGCCTTGCCTTAGTTTTCTCACCTAGGGGTGAGCTCCCTGACAGCAAAGACTACTCTGTTTAGCTGATCTCCAGTGCTTAGCACATAGGAGGCCCAAGAATATTGAAATGAATAAAGGGCCCAGTTCACTTGCAGAGCTCCCAAGGCGCCTTCTCCATCCACCATCTCCAGGCTGTTCCTGCCATACCCACCCCCAAACCAGGCCCTTCTGAAGCCACCAGTGCAAGCTGCCCCCACTGGCCTCATCAGCATAGGGGGGCCCTGCTCCCTCTGCTCCTTGGGCTGACGGGGGTCCTAGGCCCCCACCTGACTTAAAGTCTGGGCTGGCCAGGCTGGACGAGTTAAGAACTCTGCCCAGGGCTGTGCCTCGTCCCTCAACTCCCCTGGCCACTCCAGTCAGGCTCTTTCAAGTGAAGAACAGAAAGCCCTCACCCTGAAAGCACCTGGACAAGGAGAAGGGGAGAAGGGAAGCCTTCTCTCTAGAATAGCAGAGTAAGAGGGGACCAAAAGAAAGGGTCAGCATCTCCTCCGAGTTGCAGGACCTTACTTCACCAGCAAACTGCCAAGCAAGCTGCAGCCAGGCCCACAACAAAATCTCAGGCCGCTCACTCTTGGGTGAGGGGAATCCCCTGCCCTGCACAAAGTACGTCCTTGCACCTCACACGAAGGGACGCTTTAGGATGCAGGGTCTCCTCCACTTCAGACTAAATTGGAGTCTCCCAAAAGATCAGTCCAAACAGCTGGGCCCAGGTCCACTTCACCAAAAAAAAAAAAATCAGCAGCAGACCCTGTGACAAATCCTGGGGACTATGAGAGAGTCCAGGTGATAGGGCTCCCTGAAGAATGGCAAAAAGCAAATTACTTCCTCTCAGAAAAGAACTGGGTCAGCAAAAGTCAGTCCAAGAGGATGAGAAGCCTCCCAAGAAGAAACACACCAAGGCTTCCAGGAAAAGCTGAGAACAAGTGGCTTCTGCAGACAGTGACAACGGAGCATCTGTCCTTCCAGCATTCTGCAAGCTGGACCTGGAGGCTGTGAGGAGCCCCAAGAAGCTTAAATGTGAAGGCTTTTTATACTTGGGCTAGAAGCATCTACCCACTGCGGAGCCATCTCCAGAAGTGCATTTGACCATGGAAGTGACCAAAAAGTACTCACAAGGACAAATCTCCCGTATGATCCCAATTATTCCTGGGCTGGAATCCCATCACAGAAAATCCAAGGAAATGAGTTGTTACTTTGGAATCTTTTTACCCCATTACCCGCTTTGCTCCCATACCTTAGACACAGAGACAAAACCACAACTCTGCTGCAACGTGTTTATTATGTGCCAAAAAAACTACACCACAGCTTACTCCACACATCTGTAGGAGAGTGCAGTCTTGCCTGCATATACTACAATGAGGTAGAGACTTCACACACAGCTTCACAAAACCCACAGAGTAGCTGGGATATGCAACAATGCAACGTCAGCTCAGCGGGAGGGGGGGTGGGTTATGACACTGGTTCTTTGGCACACAGCTTCCCAAAGAGGGGCAAGTAATTTAAAAAAAAAAAAAAGGAGAAAAAAAGGAAAAAGTCAAGTTTTCAAATTCCAGTAGCATTTCAGTCAACTGCAACTGTTGTTTCATACATTCCTCAAATGAAAAGTGTAAGGGATGGGTACTTGCCCCCTCTAAGAGAAAGGGCTCCTGTGAGCCTTCATCTGCCCCCACCAAAAGCAGCCCTTTTTTTTTTTTTTAGCTCAGTTACAAAAGAAAAAAGTCCTGTGACTTTGTGATTAAAAACTTCTATCACCCCCCCTCACATAAGTGCAACTTAAAAGGTGCAATAAACCATTTAAAACTATATACAGCAGCCGCTCAAACACCGTTTATCCGGTCCAGTTTCAAATAAAACAAAAACAATTTTTTTTTCTTGGTTGCAAATGCCTTGATTCGCAACTGTGAGAAACAGTGACCAGCAGTCCCCCAGACACAAATTTGCTATAATGTTAAAAGCTGCCAGGAAAGAAAAAAATCTCTTGTTCCAAACGACTTAAAAACTGTTTTAAGGAGTGTAAAAAGGAACCGGTAAAAACCCTCGAGCGTAAAATATGAAATATGATTTTGGTTTAAATGAAGAGCAAAGTCTCCTTGTTGTTTACAGTAAAAAACACCAGCTGAACACTCAGTTTATGCCGTTCAGGTGGGGGTAAATAAATGGAAAGGCACTGTATGGCAACTGCAAGAATGAAACCAACGAGACCTGCACATCATCACCATCAGTATTGCAAGGAATGTAAAAAAAGCGCTTTTAATAAATAAACCTAGATGTAGGCATCCGTGTCAATACCTTCTGGACACGTAGTTCTTTTTTTGCTTTTTCATCGGCAAAATGAGGAACTAAAATCTGGGAAAACTACAGAGTCGCTTGGAGGGTGAGCCAGAGGGTCCTTGCCCTGGCACACCCCCTGAAAACAAAACCCGACAAAACTCATTGTGCATTAATTAGTGCAGAAACAAAGACAGATTCAGCAAGTGCAAAGGTGACTACGAGTTTCCCTTGTCCTCGGGAAGCCGGCTTCCTGGTCGCCATGGCAGGGTGGTGCAGGCTGCCGCCTGACCTGCCAGCTTTGGGCTCCACAGGACGCCGAGCAAGGCCAGCTCCTCTAGCTGGAGTCTCGGTTCTTCTGGTTCCTCATCAGGGGGCTGTGGTGGCGCAGGCCCTCCATGCTGTGCCGCCAGTGCCAGCAGCTCCGGCAGAAGTACTTGAAGCAGACCTGTGATGGGGACAAACAAAAAGAGATGCCACGCCTGGGTAGCACCAGCCACAGGAGCTGCTGCACAAGTGGCTTGTTCTGCCGAAAGCCTCTGTGGCGTCAGAAGAGATTGTCCCCCTGGGGCCCTCTCACCCCAACACGGAAGTCTGACCAATCATGACAAATCCAACGTCACGTGTTTCTATGGGCACCCTTAAACATGCTGGGCTCCTACTGCGTACAAAGACTGTGCCAGCTTCCCTCATCCCCTCTAACCACTACAGCTGCTCTCCTATTGCCCTGCCCTTCTCACCTCCTACAGAGTAGCTGCATCACACTGCTGTTAATGTGGGAGAACGTTTAAAGACACTGACTACAGATTCTAAAGCTAGGCAACATGCCTTTTTCTTCCCACTAACAGAGGTGACTGGGTTAAGTGCCTCAGTCTCAGTCCCCGCTCTTTCTATGTAACCTCAGGCAAGCCACTGACCTGAGCAACTGTCTGAAAATGGAGGTCATCTGTTAAAGATGCTGATCCATAAAAGCCTGCTAGAAGAGGCTGATCAGAGAGAGACTTGTTCTCAGGCTTTACCTAATAATCCAAACTTCAAGCTCTCACTTGGGAGCCTCAGTTGAACTACCAAAACCTGAGCAATAGCATTGCTGTGCAACAAAAAAAAAAAAAAAAAAAAGAAAGACAGAAAAGCCTCTGCTAGGCATGGATGGACTGCTACTGTCTTAAAAGGCCCCAAACTTCCCCTAAAACTTATCGAAGTATGATGAAGATCAGCAATACTGACACCAATTGGAAACTACTTAGAAACACAGAATCTCAGGCTCTTCCCAAACCCACTGAATCAGAAACTGCTTCAAGTAAGACCCTCAGGTGATGTGCACAGTGAAGTCTGAGAAGCACTGCCAAACACACCCATGCTCCACCACCCAGAAACATTCACTGGAAAGCTGCCAACTGCCTTCTGCCGCCTCTTTTTGCACCTGTGTGTAAAGCCCAGGTGCAAATTTCAAAGCAGTTCAGAGGTTCACAGATAAAGAGGAGGGTCCTTGGGTAGAGAAAAATCAGTCTAGAAAGCCTCAGAGTAAGAGCAGCAGCACCTGGCTCATAGGTCCTCCTGGCCACACCCACCCAGGTTTCTATCATCTACAAAAACCCTCAGTCAGCAATAGTGCCATATTGCACAGCAACATCTCAGCAGGGAGCAGGCCTAAGTATCAAGATTCAATTCCACAAGCTTTCCCAAAAGTTCTGGGTCAAGCATACTATAAAATATTACTGCCATCTGCTCAATGCTCTCAGACATCATGAAGGACACCTTACAACTCCAACATTCAGTGTCATGAACTTGGCATTACAATTTTTAATTGAGGGCAGGGACTTCAGACTTCCCATTGCCCAGGGGACTTACCTGATCTCGGCAGAAGAAAGGACCAGGCTGAGAACTGCAGATATGACACAGAGAATCTTCTAGGTAGGGATCAATCTGAACCTGCACAAAAGCAAAATAGGAGGATGAAGTGGATCCTCGCTCCAGGAGGCTAGCTGAGCTAGAAGAGAAGGGCACACATAGGAGTGTAGGATGTCTGCTTGTTTTAAAGGAGGTCTAGAGAGAATTACAGACAGAGAAGACAGACTCACACACTATGGAAGAGCCAGGCTGGCTGCCTCCAAGATTCAGGCAACCACACACCTTACTGCCTGGCCTTCTCAGCAAACTATATGCCAGCCCTTTACCATTTGGCAATAGCCAAGTGTTCAGAGGATTCAGAAAAGGTTGGATAACGGGAAGTCAGGCTACTTAGCACTGCCAGACAAGTAAACAGGGAAGGCACGCTGAGGAGATTCAAAAGTCCCACTTTCCTCCCTAATGTGCTCCCTAATTCTCAGCACTTAGGCTCACTTCTCTAAGCATACACCCTGCACAGATATAGCTGCAATCTCAGGCTTGTCCTGAGTAGTAACTGGCACAAGCCCCTCTTAAGATATCCCAGAATAAGGGCATAAACCAGCCAACTCACCTTCTTGGTGAACTTCGTGGTTTTGATTTCCACAAAAGCAGCACCGACTGCTTTCAGGTAACTACGTTGGTTATTGAAAGTCACACGACCAGATCCTAGGAACAACAGATACAAGCTTACCTTCTAACCAAATTCTCCCAAATGCCAGTCTTTAATGCTCAGGAAACCCTGTTTTTATACCAGTGCTGTCCAACAGAAATATAATGTGAGCTACTTACGTAATTTTAAATTTCTATTGGCCACACTGAAATAAAAAGCAGTGGAATTTTAATAATATATTTTATTTAACCCTGCATGTCCAAAATATTACCATTTCACATTCAGCACTGTGTTTCAAGCACCAAATAGCCACATTTAGCTGGTGGCTAACATATTAGTGTAGTTATGGACCATGGAATGGAGGAAGGATTTCTAGAACAAAATGGGGAGGAAAGGGACTCCTCCAGTGCAGGCAAATGCACAGGTAAGGAAGTTTAAAGGGTTGAGAGTGGAAACCAAAATGCAGATAGAATGCTTCTCTGAAGGGTAGGCCCCCGCAGTAAAACCCTTCCTGGCCTAGAGGTACTCTGGAGGCCTAGCAGGAGAGCCGGAAGAAGCCCAATCCTGCCAAGTGCCACCTGCACCTCTGCAGCTTCTGAAGCCCCTGTTCTTAATCTGCAGCACAGCACTGATGAGCACACAATGCTCCTTCCTGACCAGATTCAGTGTGGGTGGGCAGGGTAAGCATTTGGGGAGGTGGGTTAGCCACATCTTGAACAGAGAGTTTAGGCTCTGCTCCACCTCCAAATCCCACTACTGAGATTATTCTGCCATGACTAGTGAATTCATCTCCTTTCCCAGAGGGGCTGATCAAAACCTGGTGGTTAGGCCCACAGACTCCCCTGAGCTAGAAGAGCACAGGCTATGACTATACTCTGTTGCCTGAGTTACTCAGTAAGTTCTCCTTCAGCCTGACCTGGTCTCTGACCCTAGACAATGCCAGAGCTTTTGAAGAATTTTTAATAAAGGAAACCAGGCAAGTTCAGGAGAGTGTGACCTTTTAATGAAATATTACCTGTTGTTTGTCCCCAGCTGTTTAGCAGTAAACTCTTAAGTTTCCAACAAAGTTCCTGCCTCATTGTCACCTCCTATAGTCTCCAATCACTTTTTCCCCCCTCTGTACAGGAGGTGGAGGTAGAAGACTGGGTGTAGCAGTGCTGGTGATGTGTCTAGAAAGAGATGCTATGCTGCTGGTATATGCTGATCTGCAGACCTGGGTCAGGCCTCTCTCTCTCCATTCCCGTGGGAGAGTATCACAATCTTGGTCTACTCCCAGGGGCCACCAAGCTTTCCCACACAGAAGTGGGACACTTACCAATGGGATACTTGTGCTTATCTGTGTCAATCCCGGCATACACCACGCCCCCAAATAGGTCATTCAAGATGGCTGCCAGGGCCTCGGCGTTGAGCATCCCATGCAGAGCACCGACGAACACCGTCCTGCTGGGGTCAAGCCTCTGAGATGGGCTCCGGACAAAGTTGCTGTCAGCCAAGACCCAGGGGATCACCTGCACCTGAAAAATCACCCAAAGGTATATCAGCCCTGACAAAAAGCCTCAGAGAGAGGCTCCCGTTGGCAAGGCACATGCTCTGGAGTTACGAAAGCTGGGGTTGCCACGGCCCATACGGGGTGAAAACGTGTTATCACCCGGGCTCAGGCTCAAGGGCAATCAGTAACCCACCTTACTCCAACCCAACTAGAGTTGACTTTTATTGAGTCCATGTGTAAGGAATGGTGGAAGTAAAAAATAACACTCACTCATTCAGGAGAGAAAGCAAAAAAGTACCAAACTGTCATGCCCAGGAGTCCAGCACTCTGTCACCACCTCTAATTGTGTGGTTCCAATAAAGGACCACAGACACTGGTGAACAGATAGCATGACCTGGAGTTCTCAAGAAAGGAAGGTGCACAGAGAAATTACAGGAGCCTGAAGGACAGAGAAGTGGGGATGCTTACAGTATTTGGGATGGTCACTGGCCCCATCTGGGCTCCAGAGGGCTGTGCCGGGGGCAGTGGGGCTAACTGGAGAGACGGGGGGAACGTCATGCACAGGAGACCCCCGAGGTCTTGCAGAGCTGAGGAACACCAGGGGCAGGAGCTGACTCTTCAGAGGCTGATTCTTTGCCCATGAAACTCCTGAGCCTAGAAAAAGACCTGGCATAACAGGCAGAGAGGACTCCACAATGAAATGAGTCAATGATGACTAGGAAGTGTTTTGGGAAGATTGATCTAAAAAGAAACCGGCTTGAAGCAGGAAGAGATCTGAAGCAGAAACCAGCAAGGAGGCAAAACGAGCGCAGAGGACAGGTGATTAAGGCTTGGAGAAGGCTGGCAGCAGCGGGCACAGAACAGGCCGAGACTGAGGAGATTCTTCAACGAAGTGTCTGCAGCACTGAGACCGCGAAAGCATGGTGGGCAGACAAGGAAGCAGCAGTGCTAGGGGCTGTCGGGGGGAGGCCTAGGCCTACGTGAGGGGGCCTGGCAGAGGTTACCAGGGGAGCCAATTTCACTGCAAGATGAAAAAGCCTATTTTCCACACAGAAGAATTTGGGGTTACAGGACATCCCAAAGGAGGGCCCCACAGGAAGGTGGAGCTCAGGTAGCACATGAGGCTAGAAGAGTGAATTTGGGTCTAAAGGTAAGAGCAGAACCACAAAGGTGGGTGATTTATCTAAGATGGAAAAGAAAACAGGAAGGAGTCAAAGACGGACTACGCTGGTGGCGATGGGAGGCGAACACAAAGGAAAAAGAAGAGTCGGAAAGGTAGGAGACTGAGACGCAGCCTACAGCCAATGGATCAGACACTAAACCCTGCAAAGAGGGAACAGGAGATGGGAAGGTGTCCACAGGAGCACCGAGGAGGAGGAGGAGCTCTACCTATGGATATGGCAGTCTATGGTTGTAAAAGCAGGGGCAAGGAAGAGGGAGCACGTTAACTAAGTCTTAGAATACAGTGAGATAATTGCACGAGTTTCACACAGTAAGAAAGGAGAGAAGGAGGGAAAAGCTGTGGGTCCTCGTGGGCAGCCAGAAGATGAACTTTGCCCCGTCACTAAGACAGAACATGGACCAACACCAGGAAACATCTATAAAACAAAGAGCCAGCTTTGTTACATGGATTATTTATTTTAAATCTAATGTGACTTGCCCAATATAATAGGCATTTCCCCCCTAACCCTACTGATTTTGTTTTGTTTTTTGAGATAAAGTCTCATTCTGTTGCCCAGGCTAGAGTACAGAGGCATCATCATAGCTCACAGCAACCTCCAACTCCTGGGCTCAAGCGATCCTCCTGCCTCCGCCTCCTGAGTAGCTGGGACTACAGACACACACCACCACACCCAGATAATTTTTCTATTTTTTGAAGAGATGGGGTCTCACTCTTGCTCAGGCTGATCTGATTCCTGACCCCAAGCATTCGTCCTGCCTCAGCCTCCTAGAGTGCTAGGATTACAGGTGTGAGGCACTGTCTCCAGCCAGATTTTTTTGAAAACAGACTTTACTTTTTAGAGCAGTTTTAGGTTCACAGTAAAACCAAGCAGAAGGTACAGAGTTTTCCCACATACCCTCTGCCCCGACACATGCGCAGCCTCCCACCAACATCCTACACCAGAGAGTGCTACTTTGCACTGACATATGACCACCCACCCAAAGTCCACACTTGACATTAGGGTTCACTCCGGGTGTCTGTTGTACATCCCGTGGGTCTGGACAAATGTATAAGAACACGTATCCACCATTATAGTGCCATACAGAACAGTTTCACTGCCCTAAAGATCCTTTGTGCTGTGCCTGTTCATCCCTTCTTGTTAAACCCTTGGCAACCACTGATCTTTTTACTAAAATAGGCATTTTAGTTTCCCATTTTATAGATAAGGAAATAAAGTTTTAGAGATATTAAATATCTAGTCCAATATCACAAAAGTGATATGCTCTAGAATCAGATTTTAAGAAACACCTTACCAATTCCTGAGATCAAAACTTGCTTTGACATGTGGTTCTCAAACATTATCCACTAGAACCACCTGGGGTGCTTGGTTAAGTGGAGATTCCTAACTTCCACCCAGACATTCAGTAAATGTGGGATAAGGCCCAAGAATCTGCAATGAGGTCCCCAGGTGAGATAACTCCATATTAGAAATGCCTGATGCCAAGGACACACAGGCTGATACCAGAAAGTGTAAGAAGAGAGAATCATATGGAGAAAACCATGTAACTAATGAAGCCCTGAGCAGGAGGGAAAGAGTAACCCGTGTCAGGGTGTGGACTAAAGAGAGTTCGCCCACCACAGACTGGGAGGTCAGAAGGCATACCCTGAGGGCAAGACTAGGGAGAAGGAGCTGTAGGTTTTAAGTTCAAGTAGAGAAAGCTGCTGCTCTCGATTTCATCTCTAAGACAGTAAGTTTAAGGCATAAGTGTTGACTAGAAAAAGAGCAGAATAAAGGGTAGAGATTAGTTTGAGCTCTTGTGGGGGAGGGGTGTGTGTGTGTGTACACACCATTAAGGTCCAAGGTTGTTTTCCCTTTTTTTTCCCCATGTAATTGAGAAAAATTTATTGTATCGTTGTATTTATCATGAGGCGAGAATACTCCTTGCCTGCAGATTGCATATCCTCCCACTCCAAGAAAATCCAGTGACCCACTATGCCAATTACCGCGATCCAGAAAGGACACCAGGCTAACTCACCTCCTTACAGCGCATCCTTCGGCTAGACATCTTGAAATAATATTCACTCAGGCCATCTGGGCTCAGCGGGTCATGAGAGCAAGCCTGAAGCAAGGCCCGGACAGACTTCTCTAGTTCGAAGACCAGATACACATATCCTATTCCCAATGAGAGGAAAGATCACATTAACATCGCTTAGGTGGCTACCCCTCAGCCTTGGCTGTGTAGCAGAAGTTTCTTCCAAGAAAGGAGGCCTTGGGTATAAGATACACTTTTGTCCTACTCCTGAGAAGTCTTGTGGAGTGGAAGCTATGCCAGATGCCCAGGCCAAGGAGAGAGCTGTGCACCATCTCCCATCCTAGTACGGCAAAGGGCTGGCAAGCCGGGACAGAGGATCCTGCCACGACCACCGCTCTCCATCCCAGAACACAGACCAAGCTCAAGTGAGCAGAGGCAGGTGTTTCCTGGGGGCAGGAGGGTGGCAGGTACTGCTTTAAAAGCCTAGATAAACCACAGGTCCAGTTCACCAAAGATGGGGCAGAGTGAAAATAGCACCTGCTCCTTTCTACAGGGAAGGGATCTCATTTCAGACCAGTGAGGAATCAGATTCTTGGTCCTCGTTCCTGCCAACTCCAAAGGGATCTCAGAATTAGGTCAGGCAACAGTGTAACTGGACAGGAAAGGCAGACAAGAGAAAGCTTTTCAGTTGCCTCATTTTGAGAGGAAAGGCCCTGCTGGGGTTCGGGTTTAGAGGGAAGCGTACAAGGAAGGGGTATCGGAAGCAGCTCCTGTCGCTGTGTGAGTCTGGACAGATGGAATGTTAGCTTGGAAGAAGCAGAAGGGTGTGCTCGGTTGAAGAGAAAGTGCTGATGGCTGAAAAGTCTGTGCCCTGGAGTGCGCACCATGTTACCAGCATGCATCTGTGACATCCCAGCATCCCTTGGTGCAGTTATGTACTAGGGAAGGGAAAAAAAAGCTCCTACCATGTCTTTATTACCTTTAGGCATATTACCTTTGGGAGGACACCGGGGGTGCTTGCCATCCTTACCAGGCCACTCCACACTCAAAGAACCAAAAACACGGAAGGTGTTAACCAATCCAGCTGCAAAAGAGAGAGAAAAGGCGGCAGAAGCTGAGGTACCATCCTCCCCAGTAAAGACACAAGCACAGGATCACCTGTGTGCTCCCCTGGCTCATCCCCCTTGCTGAACAACTCAGAATGGACCTCTGGTCTCCGGTGACAAGTGTAAGGACCAGACACAGAGGCAATACAGGAGTCTATGAAGTGCACTTCTCCCCTCAGCTGCTCCTGTCATACCCGGAGCTCAGGTAGAGATTCAGCCCCCGTCCTCAAATCCAAGTTTCATGCTCCTGAAAGACATGTCCCACCTTCAACTCTTGAAGCAGGTCTTGGAGGTAGCTCACCTTCTGTAATATCCCAAGGAACACCTCCTAGGAACACCTTGCAGGAGTAGATGGGGTTCTTATAGTTCCGGGGAGGAAGCTGGCCACTCCAAGTACAAGTGGCTTCATTCACAGCTTTGGTAGAAGACAAAGAGAAAAAGGGAGAGGGAGGTGTGTATCAAAGAGTGAATAAAGCCTCCACCCTTCCCTGGGTGAACTTACTCAGAAAGAATTAGGCTGGCTGTGAGCTTAGCCTGGCTGCCTGAGGGAACAGCCATGACTATTCTGAAAAGCAAGAAACCTATGTCTCACCAATTCACTCAGCCAAGTACGGTAATCCTAATTGACTAATTCTATTTCCACTAAAATTGAAAGGAATACCAAACCAGATGTAGAAGGTAAATATTATCACACTCCAAGCTATTTTCAAACATATAACTGATACAATAACTACAAAGCAGTTTTATCTAGTTATTGCTTATAGTATTAAATTTATAATTATCTGAAAGTAAACAGAACAATTATGTATACAATGTCCTACAAGCTTATTGGTACAAATGGGCCTTCTCCCAATGTTCAAATAAGGAACATTCTATTCTGTTTCCTGGTCTTGGCTCTGAACTCAATTACAGAAGTTAGGACACTGCCAACAAAAACCACCACTACCACCCCAACAAGACAGAATATCACGACTGTTCTCCAAGTCAGAACCATGCCTCACCATTGCCGGAGCTATCTTTACAGCTCCTGAACAGACACTGGCCCTTCCTTGCCACCAGCAATGTACAATAATTGTGTTCCCAACCCCTCAGCTTTCTATTTATTTATGTCAAACTTGTTTGTCCAAACCTGCTGCAAAGTTTCTCTGACTCAAATATCATGTTAAGAAACCCTCCCTGCTGATAGGTTAGAAACTATCTTCCATTTAGCCTACCCCTAACTATTTCTAAAGGCCTGTTATTGGTGACAATTCAACTTTTTAAGTCTTTAATCCTATCCCCAGCTCAGATCTGGAAATCTGTGCCTTTCCAGATCATAGACTGACCTTAGTGGGGACTGGCTAGTCCTTGCCCATTTTACCCTCCTTCAGCACTGAGGCAAACAGCCAATGACAGAACCATCATTTTCATTCAGGACAAGGATATGGAAGGCCATTCCCTAAAAGGCACAGGCCCAATGTATTGCCACAGCAAGAAACAGGGCACTGTCAACAATATTTCATGACTAAAACAGAAGTCGATTATTATGGCCTCATCCAAAAGCATGGTAATGTCATTTCATAGGAAAACAATGGCACCAGAGAAAGTACACAGATGGGCTGCTAAAACCATTAGGTGAACAGGGCAGCAGCAGTGTTAAGGAAGAATGAGGTCCAGCCCAGCTCTGTGAGTACAAAGACCTACTGAAGCCTATGGAAACAAATGGAATGGAGAAACTACCATTCACTTAGTCATCAATTCCAGGGCCTCAGAATAGTAGCTGATGAACATCTTCCTGATGCATTTATAGACAATGACATATAGCTCATTTACTTCCAAGCACGGGTATAAGATGAAAAACAGACTTAATACATGTTAAGATAATTTAAATGACAGAACTTTAAGGATTCCTAAGAGACTAGGACATCTGGGAACATCCCTTACCTTAGAGGTTGACAAGTGGACCACCCACCCCTCAGTACACCCTGGGTGTACCTATCAGAAAAGCTTGGGGGAAGAAAGCTCTAGCGTGGGTTGTGTCTGACATGTCTTTGAATTAGAAAGCGGGAGGGTAGACAAAATTCTGGGCATCATCTCCAGGGTTTCTCTTGAGGACACCCACTCATGAAAGAACTAAAGGCAAGAGCAACACACAGGCAGTCTCCACAGAAGGGCACAAGTGAGAGATGGATCCAAGCCCTTATGCTATGGCACAGCCCTTTGCACCAGACTATCTGCCTCTCTCCTCTCTACTCGGCCTCAAAAAAGTTCCAAGGTTTGTCCCCATTAGCACATAACTCCACAGAAAGATCATTCTTTGCAGAGCTGGAGACTTTGCCATGCAACCAAGCCTCTCTTAGACAGTTCACAAGTGTGTGAACTAAGGTCACTTTCTCTCCTCCCAGAATGGGGCCCCAGGTCCCACATATGCTCAAGCCACACTCACCTGCAGCTTGCCGGTGCAGCCTGGCCTCTCTCTCTATGCTGAAAGGGTCTTTGGGAGCTTCAAGGAGGTCCCAGGATGGCCACACAGAGGCTCCTGGCCATCTCTTTGAAGCACTGGTTGGGGAGGGAGTGACAGCAGCGAGAGCAGCTTGCTCTTGGTCCATCCGGGACCCAACCCCCATCTTTAAAGGGTCTCTGGGACCACCACCCGTCAGAGACAGGAAGGGTAGAGGAGGGGAAATGCGAAGGCTTGACTAGGGGAGGAAAAAGGAAGACAGAGGTTTTTAAAGGACAGTGTGTTACAAAGTAATAGTCACATCCTAGAAAGTATGAAAAATACCTTACATTCAGCATTTGATATATTTTCTTTTAGACTTTCTTCCTATGAATTCTTAAGATTAGTTGTAGATATATTATAATTTAAACAAATTGTCCTCTCCCCATTCAACATTTTTTTTCATATTGTCAGACAAGTCTTCAAAATCATTTTAAATCTATTTATCTTACTCTATTTAGGGAACAAGGTACATTTCATTGACCCATTCTCCTATTAAACATTTTAGATTCTTTCCAAGTTTACAGAATCATAAATAAAAATTTTAAGATGTAGCTTCTTTATATTTTGTTTTCTTTGGTCAGATTCCTAGAAGTAGAATGCCAAAAATGCTTTCTATGAGGGCTCTGTGTTCTATCAGAAACATATGGGAACATGAGTTTCACTACAAGCTTGTGTCAAGGCTTTAAATTCTAGTTTAAGTGGGTACAATGATAGTATATTATCAAAAAACTTAAAATAACTAGTTGACAGAGTATTTTATATAAGTTCATATACTGCCTCTACTTCCTCTTCTCTGAGTTGTCTCCTTATCTCTTCCCCAGTTAACCCCTGGGGTGGGGGGGATATGAGAAAGTTCTTTAAATAAAATCCCAAAATATCAGTCATGAGGTAAATTTCCAAGATTGAGTCCCATTCTAAAGTAACATTAACAGAACTAGAAGCACCATATCTGACACTATTTTATAGGGGGAATAAACTGTAGCCCAGGGAAATAAAGGGACCTGCCTATGACTGCCATTCTAGAAACACAACCTAAACAGATAAAACCAGTGTGCGGTGGGAACCCAATGCCAGCTTCCACATTCTAGGACAAGCTCATAGGAGGACCATGATCCATGTTGCCAGTCCTTGGTGTGGAAGAGAAGATGGTGGGAAAATAAGCCATTCTATGCACTGAACACTCAGCTCAGAGGATGTGGAAATAGAGAAGCAAGGCTCAGATGACAGCTGAAATTAACTGTATTTTAATTTTCAGATAATTTCTTACTACCAATTCCACATATATTACTTCTACTATCCCCTGTGTATATTATCTGTACTATTCTATCTATACTATCCCCCCACCTATTCTAATCAGTTGCCAGCTCCACTGAGCATAAAGACCACACATGGCTGTAGATAAGAAACATGAGATGCAAAAATTAACTCTTAGGCATTATTTCATAGATTCATCATGGCCTAAGACTGTGAGTTGTATGGGTCAGTGAAAAAAAATATAAGAGCTGGAATTAGTCACATCTGGATTAAAATCCTAGTTCTGCTAATTACTAAACTAAGTTTTTAAATTATCACTTAAAATTTTTGAGATAACATGTATCAAGATAGATACATGATATCATTTAAAGGCTAAAGAAAGCACCAGTGTAGGTCAAAAAACAGAACATTGCCAGGGCCCCCACATTTACTTCTGCAATTAACTGTTTTCCAGCAATAACTGGAGTAACTAGTAAAATGAGAGTCCTCAGTTCAGGTCCTGAAACGCATTGCTCAATGGCCACTGAAAGCACCCTCAACTCTGTTGAGGATAAAAAGCTCTACGTATGTTGCCCATAATGGCATCTACTGTTCCCCTCATCCCACCTCCCAGCCTACATTCCAGTGGACAAGCATCCTACTTCAAGCTCTAAAAGTACCACACCCTCCTTTCCCTTGGACACCCACGGGCATCCCCCTCAACCTCCCCCACTTTCCAAGTAAGTTACATACAATCAAATCGGAGAGATGATCTGATCCGGAGCTGAAACCACTGGTGTCTGAGTCAGAGGGGCTGCTTGATCGGGAATCCAGGATGGGCCGGGTGTCCAGGCGTGATCCTCTAACAGAGGGTGCTGGAAACTTGTCCAACTCAGACCCAAGGGGATCCAGAGGCAAGAAGCTCAAGGGGGGTTTTCCTAGGACATTTCCCAGTGGGTTATGTAGCATACTCAGTACTAGGACAAAAAAGGAAACTTCATGACTTCTTAGTTTTCTTTCCAGCCAATAGCCTTTCTTTTCTCCCACAGCCACCCAACAAGATATATCAAAGGCAGGACCACTGAAAGCATGCCAGAAACACAATTAGAACATAATGAACAGATATACATCCAGTTCTAAGACCTGGCCATCAGAGCACATCCATTAGTTACAGGATGACTGTCTCAAGACCAGAGTTCCTGATGTTACCATGTCAGCAAAACTCTTGCTCTCTGCCATCGAGGCTAAAGGATCAGTGCAAGCATTTGGGAAACTCTGTGCCACTGGGAACCCTGATCGCAGCTGTTATTAATTGTCTAGATACACCTACAACATAATTAGGAATTCCAAATCATAGTACTACTTTACCACCTCCCAATGTGTTTATTGTAAGAATTCCCACCTTTCTAATGCCATATGGCTAAAATACAGAATCTCAGGCCACAGCACAGAAATTTGGTATGGCATAAGCATGCCATCTCATTTGAGAAGTTCCCTTATGCAGATTTCTAGCATATACAGACTCTCTTCTATGCACTCCTGAACTTGAAATGTTTAGGATGGAAGCAGAATGATACAGTTAAGCCCACTCTCTGACTAAAGATAAACGTGGGATGAAACCCTGGGTCTGACACCTCCTATTATGGCTGTGAGCTCTGGGAAGCTCACTTAGCTTCTCTAAGCCTCCATTTTCTCATTGGCATCTTGCATAAAGTACCAACTATTAATATTTCCTGATGTTGTTACGACAGTCCAGTAATTAGATAGCAGGTGAAAAGCGCTCAGCACACCAGTGCCCAGCACACAATCTTTAAATATCAAACACCAAAAAAGAGTAAAATTTTTCCACACTTGGCCTTGAAGAACCTGAGCAAAGCACACTTTTAATTCAATCAGGATGAGGACATGGCACTACGGAGGCACTAAGGCTAGGGAAGAAGCCTTAATTTTTTGTTTTTTCATCTGAAGAATGGGGAGAACATCCACCTCAAAATGGCTGTGAGGTGAAACCAAAACATACGTGTAAGTGCTCAATATAGTGGCTGTGACTGGCTCCACTTCAGCCCTGGCTAGCAACTGAACAAAACACAGGTCATCCAGAACTGGTTTCCTCCAGGCCTCTAAGTCAGTCTGAACGGCTGGCTGGGGCCAGAGTGAATCCCAAGAGGCAGAAATAAACCTCTCCAAGCCTGAAACCAAAATTGATGCATGCTTATAGGGTACCTGAAATCCGTGCCATTCATGACAGAGCATGTGTACAAGATCACGAACATCTGTTACTATGGGATCAGACCAGCCCACTCTCCTTTTGGCATATGACCTCCCTTTTGGATAGAGTCTAAGTATCCTTAACTTTTATTTTTTTAATGCAGAAGACACTGTGGATGTATTTATTTATCTAGTTATTAGTTTAGTTTATCGTGGCAAAAATATATTTTTAAGAAACTGTCATACTGTTTTCCAGAGCAGGAAAACATGTAACATGTACCATTTCATCTTCCCATCAGCAGTAATGAAAGTTGCAGCCCTTCCACAACCTGGCCAATACCTGGTATGGTCAATCTTTTTAATTCTAGCCAGTCTAATATGTATGTAGGGGGTTAGGGGTGTGGTGAAGCCATACCATATCCAGCAAGAGTCAGTTTACTATTAATATTTTGTTTTTCCAAGGAAACATTCTTTATCTGGTCTTTTGAAAATGTTTGGATTGTGACACCCAACAGAAATAATCCTTGACAAATTTCTCAAATAATCCTTGACAAACCCTTCTACCTGAAACAAATGCAAAATCAAGACCCCTGGAACCCATGCCCTGAGAAGGCAGGAGATGTAAAGATTTATTCAAGGCTCCTCCCTGATGCTGCAAAGTCTGGCGAAAAGGCACCATGAAAACCGACACATCATATGCGTCAGTCCAGTGTCCTAGAGGGCCTTGTCCTTCTCCGTATTTTACAAAAACAAGTTTAGGGTGGTGAACAATGACCTAACAATCAAATCATAAAGAACCTTGACAACCAGGTTAAACAGTTTTGATTTTATCCTAAAGGTAACTGAGAAACTGAAGAGGTGGTCACAGAGCTGCTGTGGTGATGGTCAAGTGGTGTGACCAGAGAAAATAAGACAACTGGCAGTGGGACCTAGCTCCCAGCTGAGAGGGACACTGTGTGAACTGGACTTATAGGACTTTCTGCAGCAGAGATTAAGCACCTCGATGGACACTGGACCCACACAAGGCTGTGATTTTTTTCCCCCGAAAGGGGTGTGTAGGAGGAAATAAAACAACAGAGTTGATGGTGACAGCAATAGAAGAGATGAAGAATGGGTCGTGTATTATAGGCTAACAACCGAAGAGAGTAAACAGACTGGGAGCAAAATAATGGAGAACTAGTGATTTCAATAGGCTGACAGTTGTAAGAGAAAAAAAGGTAGCAGACAGGATAAATAGGAGGCGGACTGCCAAGATTGGGAGTTGTATTGTTTTGTTTATTTGGTTTTTAAGACTTGCTTAGGCTGGTCTCAAACTCCTGAGCTGAGGCAATCCTCCCAGAGTGAGCCACTGAGCTCCGCCAAGATTGAGAGCTCTGAGGATGCCAAGGTCCAGGTTATGGACGCAGAGGTGGCTGAATCAGAATGTGTGAAGTCTGAAATATTCAAAAGGGCATCCATATAGACATTACAGAGAAGCTATGGTGATAACTGGAACTGAGGTTAAAACAAACAAAACAGGTGTAGAGAGCTTCAGGGAAGGGGAAGGATTAGGAAATTGGTGAGGAACAAAAAGAATGACCCTGAGGTAGATGAGGCTTGGGAGATGAGTAGGCTCCACTTGGCAGAGCAGCATCCTAAAGGAAAAGCCTTCCGCTAAAGCAGGAGGAGGGAGCATTCACCAGTGACAAACCAGATGACGGGAAGCTTGTTTATCATGGAAAAGGGGAGTTTCACGGGGCACAGCAGACAGCTCAAAGTTGTCAAGGGAGACCCAGCATAAAGCACTCTGCAGGAAAAATGCTTAAGAGGTGATGCTGGCCCAAAGGGCCTACATCTGAGAGCACCAGGGATGACAAGTATGGGCTACGGCAACTGTCTTCTTCCAGTGTTTTTAAAAAAGGTGTAATGGGAAAGCGTCAAAAGCAACATGGTAGACACTACAGACCACTCTTCTCATTCACATCAATTATGTATTCACTGTTGTGTTGGTACATCTGTTTTTCCAGCCACAAATTCATCTACCTCCACTAATCTATACATTCTCTACCGTGCCTACAAAGGTATCTTGAGGCTTTGTTAAATTCCTGTGTCAAAGCTAGGAATTATCTCTACAGCACTCCTCTAATCTAGTAATAAGCCTGTCTAAACAGAAAATGGCATGACAACCCAAGTTGACCACTAATGAACTCTACACTTCCTTAAGTGCTCACAGTTCATGATGAGTCATCCATCCTACAATCTGGACCAGGTTCAGTTAAGCTCCTACCACTAATATTAATAGCAATTTCCATTTACTGTATATCTAGCATGTGCCAGACACTGTATTAGAAGCACCTCACAGCCAGGCACAATGGCTCACACCTGTAATCCCAGCACTTTTGAGAGGCCAAGGCAGGAGAATCTCAAGGTGGGGAGTTCAAGACCAGCTTAGGCAATATGGCAAGACCCCCATCTCTACAAAAATAAGAAAAATTAGCCGGAGTGGTGGCACATGCCTGTAGTCCCAGCTACTCCGGAGGCTGAGGCTCGAGGATCACTTGAGCCCAGCAGTTCAAGGCTGCAGTGAGCTATGACTGTGACGTTGCACCAGCCTGGGCAACAGAGTGAGACCTCGCTCAAAGAAAAAAAAAAAAAAAAAATCTTAGGTAAATAATCCTTTACCAAATCCAAAAAAGTGAGCAGTAGTGTCATCTTAACAAAAGGAACCCAGGACTCAGGGGCAGCCAGTTAAATCAGCTCATGAGTGACAGTGGGACCCGATTCTTTCCTACTCCAAGCTTCGTCTTCTGTAGTACACCATTTACTAGCTACTTTTATTAAAAAATCATTACCTCGTATTTGTCTGCCTTCATGTTTCTGGCACTTCTCCTTTGTTCAGATCCTTTAAGACTATCGACTATAGACTAGCAATCTCACCTACCAAAAGTCAGTGCCTTGGGACCTATAACATTCAGATCTTAAGACTTATCTAGGGCCTTTCTACTATAGGAACTCATTAAAAATGCATCTTGGGCCCTACCCCAGTTCTAATTCAGCATCTGCATTTTAACAAGATTTCCAGGACATTTGTATACATGCCGAAATTTGAAAAGCATTATTCTACAAAAACCTAAAGCTTGTTACTTCAAATTTCTAATCTATTTCCTTACCACACCTAGACATCTTTCGAATGTAATTACTGACGTGATTTAAACACTGGCAGTTATAATTTAAATAAATAGCTCTTTACAGCACAATGGCAAATATTCAAGAGAATAAAAAAGGCATCAAATAAAGAAATAAACGTGGTCATGCTATAGGGGATATTTCCCAAACAGTCTGAGCTCTGAAAATACTAGGTGGTGCGTGGAGGGAGAAGCAGAGAGGCAGACAGACATTGTAACCAGGAATAAATAAATATAAAAAGGAGTGGCAAGGATTCTAATAATTTCAGGAAAAGTGATGGCAAGAATAAGCTGAACACTATGAAAAACATTCAAGACAACGAAGGGATTTTGTAAGCTCACATTGAGCAAAAACAAAAGGAGCTGGGGCCTTCTGCTCAGGGCAGATAACAAG
This sequence comes from Avahi laniger, assembly GCA_963575035.1. Taxonomy (NCBI): domain Eukaryota; kingdom Metazoa; phylum Chordata; class Mammalia; order Primates; family Indriidae; genus Avahi; species Avahi laniger. Next base: position 21,500 of record CAUYSK010057859.1, read on the forward strand.
TTAAGAGAGAAGGAAAAGAAATATTCTATGAAGGACATTACTGGGTCAATTGACAAAACTGGAATATGAATGAGAGTTTAATAAGAGTATTATATCAATTTTAATCGATTGAAGTTGGTAACTGTTTTGTTATGTACTAATGTTAAGATCATCTCTATTCTTAATGGTGCAGAAAAAAATGATGTATATAGATATAGAGAAGATGTGCAAAGGATAAAGTGAATGGGGTAAAATGAATGTCAGCAATAGGATATGGATGAAGGGAATACAAGTATTCTTTGTTTAATTTTTATAACTTCCACAAATTTGAAATTATCTCAAAATAAACAGGTTTTTTTTTTTTTTTTAATGACAGGAAAGAAAACTAGTCACTTCTCATTCGGCTTTCTTTGCCTCTTTCAACGTAACTGATCTAGCCCTAACAGGGAAATCAAGCAAACGTAACAGGAGCTAGGATTCCAGGGGAGAAGATAGTAATTGAGTACCTTTGCAGTCTGTGCCTATTATAAGCAAGAATTTTTTTAAACGAGCTTTTTAAAGCCTCAAAAACATTTGTATAGATATTTTCAGGCACACATGTATACAAAGTTTTGCTTCTCAACCAAACATACCAAGGGCCACCCTTACCACCTTACGTCAGTGGCAATTAGCTCCACACTTGGCAAAAAGCAGGCAATCAATGTTTGCTGAATTCTACTGAAAGAAAGAAAATACTGTGTGCCTTAGAGCCAGTATGTTCACTGAGACCATCCCTTTTCTACCAAGGATATTCCTTTTAAGGACACAATGTTGACTTAGATGCACCTCAGACTTAGGGGAATAAACCTTAGTTCATCCCTACCCAAACCATTGCGAAAATAGAGGTTTAGAGAAACAGTGACTTGCAACACCAAGTTTGTGACAATCCTCCTACTACTTTCAAACAATTTCTTCAAAGAGAACTAAGTGTACAGATATAGGCTGAAAAAAGCTACTCTGCTTTAGGAAGGATAGGGTGGAAGAGTAGCCCTCTCCCGATCAACTCTCCTCCAGAACCTATTGGGATCCTCAGAGCCAGTGAAATGGATTCCTACATTCAAGTACAGGAGCACGGAAGAGTGTCTCCAACCACACAGACCAGGAAAGGGCTTAGACTGACAGCTCAGAAAGGGGCAATGCCATCTGGAAGAGAGATGATCAGGGTGCCCCAGAATTAACACACCTGGGGTATTCAGTACCTCCAAGCATGAGGTTCCCGCACATACTAAATTGGAAGGCTCACAGCGTAAGCTTGACTAGAAACAACTGAGAAGACAAGTACCAAGAAGCCTACAACCTGCCAGCTGGTTTGACATTTCCTTCAACCCACAGAAGGAGCCAAGTTTCTGGAAACTGTCACCCATTGTCAGATGTCCTAGAGTAGAGGTCCCCCAAACCTTCTGGCACCAGAGACTATTTTCATGGAAGACAGTTTTTCCATGGGACCAGGGTGGGGGAGGAGGTTGGGGATGATTTAAGCACATTACATTTATTGTGCACTCTTTCTTTTATTATTACATTGCAATATATAATGAAATAATTATACAACTCACCATAGGTTGGTAGCCGCTGCCCTATAGTGACCTGACTGTCCTTCTACACCCCAACCTCACACAGGACCTGGCCACATGGTTCTCTGAGTATCTACAGATCAAAGGAAGGAAAGCAGTAGAGACACTGGGTTCCAGGAAAGTGGGACCTCATTTCAAAAGAGAACCCATCTTGCTCCCAGCTCAGCTCAGGAGACCATAACTTGCCACCCTATGTATGGTTGCTCAGTGAGCAGCACTGATTTCCACCAGCCAGGAATCAGGAGGAAAGAAGCAAAGAGCTAGTGTTAGACTGTTCCCTTCTTCCTATCTCAAAGCATGGAGTATAATTACTGGAAAGGCACTCTCTCTTTAAGCCACACAACCTAAAATCAAGTGGAAGTGACAGATCCCTTACACTGCAGGCCAGTGACAGATGTCTCCCCATACGGCACAGAGCTTCAAGACCAGATGTCAAACACTAAACTAGATGGCTTACAGGAGGGGTAGGAGTAGCAGGGAGAGAAGTCTCATAGTCAACCTTCAATGATGCCCAAGGCCCTGACCATTTTGCTCTATTCTTGTCCTAGTCTCTGCAACTCCAGATCACAGAAAGCCTGACGTTTGCCAACGGTCTCCGTCCTGGCGGCTGAGTGTCCACCAAATCCCCATCTTGCAGAAGTCACTAAGACACTGTGCTCCTCTTGAAGCACAAGCACCCATCCCCGCTCACATGCTGGCAGGGATCAGCATCAGCTACAGACAGCTCTCAGGGAAGTCATGGGGAAAAAAGGATCTGGCAGAGGGTTCCAGCTCATTAATGCTACCTCAGAGGATACAAGAGACCAAATCAGCAGTAATATTTTTAGACTGATTGTTAACTTTCTCTACTTTCATCTTTCTGTGCCAGCTCTTGTGGGTTTTACAGCTGAGTCACTACTGAAATTTTCTGAAGCCTTCCCTAAGAGTACAAAGGCACCCGGAGTCTGATGGCAGCATTAGCGATGGCAGCAAGGGCCTGGCACTAGATGCTTACATCATAAGACACTGTCTGAGCCTGAGCTCTGCTACAGGAGAGAGTAGGCCCAACCTATCATGATCAGACACTAGCTAACTAACGAGAATGGTCACGGGGAAAATTCAGACCAGGAGCCATTATTCCAGCCTGAGACAAAAGGCCATATACCTGGACCCCTTCCCTTCCTATTGCTATCCTTGGTTCTAGGTTGCTTGGCTCAGAATCTATCTGGAGGCATAGACGCAGGAAGAGGGGGCGGGAGGGAAGCACTTATTCCAGGTATAAAAACAGACCACTCTGCCTGTGACCCCAAATCTGCAATTCTACACCATACCCCAACTGTGGTGGGGATGTTTTGTGGACTCCCTTCACTGTGGAGTGGACTCCAGTGTGGACTCCCTCCACTGACTCTGGATCCCATGGGTCCAAAGATAGCCCTTCGCCCTAGTGTAACTCCCAATCCTGATCACTAGACAAGTTCCATTACCTGCAGAAAAGATGTACCTAAGTCCCATGTAAGATCAGCCCACATACCCAACCACCTCACAGCTTTCTCACCTAGAAGGCACCTGTTGCTACACTGCTCCCCAAGTTCTCTATTGTCTTCTGCACTGAAAGTGGTCCCCAAATACACTACTTGACTCCATGACAGAAATCAGGCTCCAGTGTATGGTGAGAACTTTCTGTAAGTGCACTGTCTCACCCCAGAAGCAATGGGGGCTCAGAGAGACTGATCTTTGAAGAATCCGTCCATCCAGCCGATCAATACGAGTAGGAGGCAAAAGAACAGTAGAGACCTTGTCTGAACTGTGCAGTTAAAAAACACTCAGATTAACACTGTGGCTCATGATCATTCAATACCAACAGCACTCATTATTCATTCAACAAATATTTATGAAATGGCCATTAGGCAGGCATCATGCTACTGCTGGGTATATAACAGTGGAAAACTGCAAGTTGAAGCCTACTTGCAAGAGACCATGGTTGGGCCCAGGAAGTCCATATTCCAACCCTATTCTGAACACTGTTTCGGAAAGGCTGTAAGTACAGAAGCAGCAAAAGCAAAATGCTGAAGACATCACCCCGCCATCCCAAGCTGATCTAGCCTGCAGACCAAGGGGAATCTGCAAGTGACACAGCACAGGGAATGTTTCATTCATTGGGCAGCAGTTAGGACAGAAACCAGAGTGTGCACAGGTTAATCCCAAGGGTCTTCTAAAGTGGGGTGGGAGAAAACAGGACTGTCCTCTGGCATCTTTAGACTAAGCATATGGTCTGTCCACAGGGCATCACAGGAGTCTTTGTTTCCAGGTCCCCCAAAGCAGATTCTCAGAGTCACTTTATTCTCCTGCTGAATAAAACTGCACACAGAAGAGTCACAAGGGAGAAGGCAGAAAGACAAATCCAGCGGGGTGTGCAGCTGATGAGCTGAGACTCAGGGACCAAGAGGGAGTCAGAACTGTCTGTCATGTGCCCTAGCCTTTAGAGAACTCCTCAAGGGAGCAAATCACCTCTGGCTGAGTAGCCCCTAGAATTATGTTAGGAGATACTTTGAGATAAATCTTCCTGCCCAATATGTTCTGCTAATAGGAACACGAGTGTAACAGGAAGTGTAAGAGTTTTGGAACTAAAAAGACCTGGGTTGGAATTCTGGGTCTGCCAGTAGTTGCATCACTTTTGGCACTTTGTGACCTCTGTGAGCCTATTTCCTCATCTGTGCAAACATTAAAATCATGTGATGTACTTAGCACAAAAAGTAGTCGATAAATGGTGGCTATTAGTCACTCCATCCTCCAGCCTAGGAAATCAAGGACAGCTTCCACAGCCCTGCTGTTCTATTATAGGTCTTAAGATACTGCAAGCTGGACGAGGGTAGCCCTAGACATGTGCCACTGGGGAACACTTCTAACATTCATCTCGCCCTTCAAGGCTTCCTCCCCAGCAATGTGGGGCCTCAGGACATGCAGTCTAGAAAGGACTCCACAGAGTGCCACATCCAAATTCATGCTGGTCTTGGGGGCACAACTCTCCAAGACTCCACCCCAGGATCTTCAGAGCAGAAGCACTCTGGCCCCTGAAGAATGGTATCCATATACCAGACTCGTGCTGAGAATCCAACAGAAGGTTGTCCCAGGGCACAAAATCCTTACAGGAGAAAACGAAAGTCCCTATCACAGTAACTATCATGCAGTATTTGGTATGTTTTCCCATTTGTTTTCCCTTGATAGTCATGGAGATACTAAAAGACAACAATTTTATGCTATTCGCTGATGTACCTGCACAGTGCCACACACAACCAATGCTCAATGTTTGCAGAACGAATTTAGACAAGAGCCCTACTATCTCTAACATTGCCCCAACACTGCTGAATCTGAATACTTAAGAGTGGTACAAGATGGGCAGATGTGATGCCATAGCTGCCTTGGGCAATATTTCACCAAGCAGAGCCGAAGGAATAAGCTTGTATCCTGGGCTCCACACAGGCACCAGGCTGACTGCAAGGACAACTCCCTGGCTGTCTGAAGCTGCTGAAATATCTCCTCTCTCCCTGAAGAAACTGAGCTAGTTGGTTTTCAGATAGGAAGGCAGTGTAGGCACTGGAATGTGGGCTGTATGTTCCTGCATTGCTGGCGAGGGTGTGCAATCTGGCACTGCAGCTGGCTGGTGGGAGGGCTGCATCCTACTCCGGGAGGCAGTAGTGGGCTTTCTAAGACGACCTAGAGCCCAGGGAAAGAAGAGCACTGGCCGTCACCACAGCCCCAACACCAAAGACAACATGGCGATTAGGGATGGGTATGTCTTCAACCCTCGGAAAGGAAGACATACCCACACTAACCCTGCCCGCAGGCAGGTCATACCCCTAGGGCAATTCTCTGGTCCTTAAGAGTTCTGAGAATCAGACTGCAGTCCCTCCCTGATCCACAAAATCATGTCATATTTATCACTGAAGTGCTTAAAGTGGAAAGCGGAGAAGAAAAACTATCCCCATTTCAGAGACAAACAGCTACACGCACGGACCTTTTGGGTGGTGGGGAAGCTGAGGAAATTATGACTGGATCCAAGCTATTGTTATAGCTTAATTTCACAGTAACTTTCAGACCAAGCTTTTCAAGCCCCATGTTGAGCACATATGCATTTCTATGGGCCCAATGCTGTAATATAAATTCAGAAGGATCCTCGTAGCTAACAGAAACCAGAGCCAAAGAAGTCCACATCCCAACCTGATGCCAGTGAAAGACAGTCAAACACTGATCACCCATAGACAAGTACCCATATTCTACACAAACCTTTTGTCTTTTACTCAGACACAGTGAAAGTGAGACAAGGGTTAAGGCTGGCTTCACAGGCCACCCAGGTTTGTTTCAAAGTTCACACAAAAGAAAGTGCCGTGGCCTCTAAGGCAAGGTACTCAGACACAGGATACCAAACAGTGACACCATACTTCCTTGCCCAGGTAAACAGGGCACTGACCAACCTTTCTGGAAAATCCTGAGTAAACTAAAAGCCATAACTTCAAGAGACCCCACCTTAACCCAGAGGTAGTTACTTAAGGTAAAGCTCTTCCCCCACCCATATATAAAAAATTCAATCCCCCTCCCCCGAATGGGAATTTACCCAAACAACTGGGCATTAAAATGTCTACCAGACACAACAGTTCCGACTCTGCAAAGCATTCTAAAAAAAGACCTGCGCCAAACAGGGTGGAGGCCAGAGAAATCAACAAGACAGTACCTTGCTGCCATGATAGCTAGATTCTGGACCGGGGAGGCAGGGGAAGGACAGCAGGCTCAGTGTTTACCACAGTCAGCACCAACAGCAAATGGCTGCATCTCCCGCTGCCCCTTACTACCTTCCATCTCCCCATAGTATCTGTTGCCAATACTTCATGGTATAATTTACATAAATCAAAATATGTAGATTATAAGTATACCTGTAGTATTTAGTTCACACTTCTTCCTAAATACTCTAAGACTTGCATCTGGCCAACCCTCCTCCCTTGTACCGCAAGAGGGAAATAAACGAGTAATGGAAGGTCTGAGCAGAAACAGTTCAAGGGGGGTTGTCAAGAAGTCCCTTCAATTAGTCCCCAGTCAAATCCTAGCAAGAAGACAAGGGATCCTAAATGGGAGTGGCTTTTCTTTCATCCATCTGGTCACCCTCAACACACACACACACACACACACACACACACCCTGTAGCTGGGAGTTACCCCACCCACTTACCCAGCCTACCCCTTTCCAGGATCAATCCTCTTAACCTTATGCTAAGTCAGTTCCAATATACTAGCATTACCCAGCCTCAACTGAGGTTAAAATTCCCTTGCCATGACTCAGAGACCACCCATCCTTCATATAAAGCTCCTCAGTTTTAAAAGCCATTGAGAAACAAAATCTGGTCCTCCAGTAACGAACCCCTTAAGTCCCCTCCCCCACCTAAAGTGTTTTGCTTCATCATCTCTAAGACAGGCCTGGGCACCAGGGGGTTAGCTGGATCTGTTCTGCATAAGGCTGTCACCTTGGGAACCCTTCTCAGGGCCACCCCAGGTGTAGACTAACAACTCCAGGGAATTTAGCAGGGTAAGTGGAAAAGCCATGCCTGCCTTTACGAGCAGCCATCTGTCCTGCCACACTCACAGCTAGCATTTCCATTTCTTGCAAAGCAGCTCCATGTTGTGTGTGTACGGGGGGATGCCAAGGGGAACAGAACAACTGTTGCTGTGGATATCTTCAGTTCACCACCCCATACATTCCCCTCCCCCAGCCAACTCATTCCCTGGCACTCACCCGAGTGTGTGCTGCTCTGGGCTGAGGAGTCCGAGTCCTGGGTGCTCCAGGGCCGGTCCCAGCCGGTTAGACTGAGGGATTGCAGGCCAAGGCACAAGTCATTTGCATCTGGGAGGCCACGGGAAGATTCGTGCGCAGAGGTGGGGAAAAGCATCCTCCTTGAAACTGTTTCTTCAGAATCCTGGAAGTCTGCTTTGGACAGGAGAACAGCAGAAACCCCAGAGTTAAGGGCTGTTTTCCCCAATCTTATCAATAGTAAATATTGTTGAGAATAGTTTCTAGAGGCTCAGGGGCCAGGCGTCCAAGCTGGCTGGATGCTGCAGCGGCTGCCTCTGCACTTTTGGAGGTGTTAAAGCAAGAGCAGTTGCCATACAGCCCCCTCCCCACACACACACCTCTATCCCGTCTGCATTACAGACTGGGCCAGCATGTGATCAGGCTGCTGATGCTTCCCGCTGCCAGTGACATCAGCCGGCTGAGCCGTGCAATAGAGAGCAGCACCATCCCTCACAGAACGGGGGAGGAGCAGGAGGGGACAACAGGGAGGAGACTTGCCTCCCAGGGAAAAGACAGCACAACAGCTACTTGGAATACTCCGGGTGCGGTGCTGGTAAGTCAGGGTTTCAAGGCAGCGCCCTCCGGTCTCCAGCAATGGTGGCCAAGTGGCCCTTAGGCACGACTGAAGTCCTCTCTGCCAACAGCAAAGCCAAAGCAAAGCAGCCGACTGCCTGCTTGTGTAGCTCTGCCCTCCTACCCCTCCCTTTCCCTCCCTCTGCTCTCCACCCCCAAACCCAAAAACACTCTAGTCCTGGACTCTCTCCAGATGCTGGCTCAAGCCCCGGCTTTGCAGCCCAATGCAAAGCTTCAAAATCCTGCTAGCAAAAATCTACGTGCTCCAAGTGGCAACTGAGCAGCACCCTGACACAGCAGTGTTTACCACTGAGGAGCGGAATAACCTTCAGAACAACACTGTACACTTGGACCCTGGGGGACACCGCCTGGTGCTCTAGGCTTGTCAGGAGCAGCTTATTACAGAGAAAAGGGATCAGCTTAGGCAGAGGGAGGGGGGTGACATTGGGCTAGTCCAGGTACATCTCACAGGACATGGCCCACGATCCACATGCCAGAGACCTGCCCTGACTGGGATCATCCCTGGGGCTCCCTCACCCCAACAGGATGGGCATTAGTCATGAGCACAGATATCATCCCAGCTCCCCACCTCCCTCCTGCAACTGCAGGCACAGACTGAGAAGGCACTCCCAAAGCAGTGTCTGACAGAGCACGAGAAACAGTCTCGGAAGTACTGTCACGCCCTACAAGGGGCACCATGCTCAGGAATTTACAACACCTGCTCTGTCAATACTGTTTCTCTTGCCCTTCCAGAAGTCCTCAGGGTGATACTGGCCACTGCGAGGGCCACTGATGCCTCTAATTGCCTGGCCTGCCCAGGACCAAGCACTGTTTCTGTGATCACTCACAGGGTCCAGCAACAAAGTCTAAGAAAAGTCCAGCTTCTGGAGCCCCTGTCGTTTCTTCTTTGCCAACATCTCCCACCCACATCGGACCTTTTCCAACAGTACCCCTGGTCACTGGGCTTCTTCCTCATAAAAGAGGGTAGGGCAAGTGGCCCAGCCTTGGCAGGCAAGCTGGTAGCACTCCACCTGCTGCTTCTCCCCTGGTGCAAGGAAAAACAAGCAGATGCTGGAAACATGCGCACCTGGGACCTCCCATGGCAGAGAATGGGTGGGACCAGAGAGAGAGAGAGAGAATGCTGTTCCTCAGAGGAACAGCTGGCCAGAGCCTCCTGCAGTATACCATGTGTCCAAAGGCACAAGCATAGTCTAGAGGGGAAAATGGTCAGTCTCCTTCCTTTGGAGTATTTTTTGGGGGCAGGGAGCCATGCTGCTGTGTCATCCACCCACGTTATTCCTGTCTGGCAGCAGATACTCTGCTTGCTCCCTTGTCTGTGTTTGTCAAAGCTTGTCCATGGCTGCACAGGCTGAGCGAGACTCATCCATCCTGGTGCTACTCCCACCCCAGACTACTCCCTTCTGCTTCTCTATGTTCACCTTTCCCTCAAGCTAAGGATACTCTTTACAAATTAACCCACGTGCATTAATTACAAAAGCACGATGCTTTCTTTAAAAACGTTTAAGTACCTATTCCCCCCTAAACCAGTTATCTATATAATTAATCCCTTCTACCCAATCTGACAGCATCTATGTCTACCAACTAGCCATTCTTCCCCCCACCCCCCAAATCAGGGAATCTGAGTAAAGGACTATCCTCATACCTCAAGAATCTAAGCTACTCAAAGTTTAGTGTGGCAGGTCAGCATCACCAGAAGCTTGTTATAAATACTGAATCTCAGACCCCATCTGAGAGCAACAGAATTGAGATCTGCATTTTAACAAGATTCCCAGTTAATATGAATGCACGTAAAAGTTTGAACTACAACCCTTCCTATCCCAAGTTGAAACACCCCAGGCCTGAGCACTAGGTTGGGTAAACCCCTTGAGGATCAAATGACTACATGCATCCAGAAGCCTGGGGATTTACACATAGTAACTTTAACCTTGTCCCAGAACGACCACCACAGATCTCACCTTTATCCTTATCCAGACATTCCCCAATCCACTGTTTCTTTCAGAGAAAGGTTTTCACTACCATTACAGGTTTCCTTCACTAGATCCAAAAATCAGTGGAGGCCATACCTGTGTGGCAGGCCGGGAAAAAAATCAAGTAGCTTTAGAAGTCTCATAGACCTTGTTCTGCTCACCAGGTCTGCCATTGTGTAATCTCAGTCAAGTAACTTAGCCTTTCTGAGCATCTTCTCATCCATAAAGTGCCAACAGCAGCTACTTTTCAAGTGTTTGGTGAGGATTAAAAAAAGCATTTGAGGCCAGGTATAGTGGCTCACGCCTACAATCCCAGCACTTTGGGAGGCTGAGGTGGGAAGATCGCTTGAGGCCAGGAGTTTGAGACCAGCCTGGGCAACATAATGAGACCCCATCTCTATAAAAACATTTTTTAAAAATTATCTTGGTATGGTGGTGTGTGTCTGTAGTCCCAGCTACTTGGAAGGCTGAGGCAGGAGGATGGCTTGAGCCCAGGCGTTTGAAGTTGCAGTGAGGTATGATCAGGCCACTGCACTCTAGCCTCGGCAACAGAGCCAGACCATCTCGTAAAATAAAAAAGCATTTGATACAGTGTCTCACAGAAGTATTTTATCATTAGGGTGGCCATATAATTTATCATCCAAACCAGAAAAAGGGGCAAATATTAGTGATACCAGGACTGCAACTTTAAACAAAGCTGGTCTTAGACAACTGGTAGGCATGATCACTCTATCTGCAGCCATTTGTGTTTAGAAACATTTTACTCAAAAAGCCTACTCCTTTCTAATGGCTTCCTGATCCCATCTGTCTAAATCTATCCATTCTGCTCCAACAACACAGGCTAACATGAGTCAAAGGCCTGAGAAGCAAAAGCTGACTTTGATAAGCAAAAGCCCACTTGTGTTTCTCAAACTCACATCTGATGCTGGATGATGCACTTGGCCCTTTTTATTGGAAAACATGCTTCATAACCCTTTGCCAATAACCAACTAGGCACTAAGATACTAAAAGCTGGTAACCAGCAAAGGTTGACGTGATAATTCTCATTCTAAGGCAATCTATTCCAACAATGCCTCAAATGCTTTCTCCTGTTTCTTTTATCAATACCTGTAAATAGTTTCTAATTTAAGTTTCTTAATTCAGTTCAAATTTTAAAATAGTTTTTCTTCCAAAATATCAGTTATTTTCTCTATAGTTAACTTTCCAAATTTCTTGACAACCAAACAACTCAGGGAAATAAGTAAATTAATTCAAAGTTTGCTATGGTCTAAAATAGACTCCTCTCACAAACTCAAAATGCAGATGGAAGAGCAAGGGATTCTGGCTCCAGAGCTCAGAGTGTTATAGCCTCAACTCTGATGTTTTCCATCCTCAGCATGATAAAAACCTGTCCACTGATGAATCCTCCGCCATCAAAGCTTAGCATAAAATTGCTCAGGGTCCTCTGTGAATATCATTCTTGAGCACCTGGCAAACAGGGTAAGTAACGAGGCAGGAACAGTGTCTTTAGGGCCCCATTTGTGAAACCATTAAGGCAGGTGTTACAAAAGCTCCACTGTATATAAGACAGACCGTGATTACAAGAAGTCAGTCAAGGCTTGTGGGAGACCTCAGATGGTGTCACTGAAAAGGGTTTCACAGAGCAGACACAAAAAAAAGAGATTTAATTTTGAGGAGGTGATAGGAGAGAGGGTAAGTTAGGTGTCCTAGAGCTTGGGCCAGAATATCGATTTTATGTGCAGGCAGTTGATGAGGAATCTGTGTAAGCTCTTAAATAGGAAACAATCTGGTAGAGGGCTCAAGATGAATCAGAGATCAGAGAGGAGGACAGAGCCGAGGCGGCGGCGGCGGAGAGCACAGAAACAACTGGAGGAGGAAGGAAGAGGAGTTTTGGAGGTGGGAAATTTGTTAAATGGCATAGGCAGACCACAACATGGCATCTATGACATGATTATAACTATGTGAAAACTCTGTATGTTAATGGATGTTGGTAAAGGAACACAGAAACTATGAACAGCTAATGTGGGGTAGCAGTATGCTAATACATTTTCCTCTAGTTATTACACAAACATAACAATAAACTAGATCTGTCCTGTCCTGTCCTTTTCCACTCTAGACGTTCAACAAACTATTGTAAGTTTGTATAGCAACTACACTTGAACTCTTTTATAAAATCTCTACTTCATCTCCAAATTCCAGTCTCTGGGAGTAGCAAAGATGGGACACAGTCAGTTGTCCTCATTAGATTCTTTCCAATGACTAATTTTACAATCAGCTGAAACTATGTAAATCAATGATTTATGGTTGTTCTTAAAGTTTTAACAAGCCCATCAAGAAGCATTTCTAAGAATGTATTTCTAAAGAGACTTTGGATACTATCTTCTCTCACCAATCAAAAAAACTAAAATGCCAATTTTGAAAAATCAATTTTGACAGCATAAAAAGAAACAGTACAGGAAGTCAGACATCTGTCAAGATCATTCCAGTGTTCTGTTTGCACTACAGTCCTTACCCACCCACTCCAGAGTGGCTACAAGTTTCTCCAGAGCAGTGCTTCTTCAACTTTAATGTGCATACAAATCACCTAGTAATCTTTTTAAAACACTGATTCTGATTTCGCAATTTGTATTTCTAACAAACTCCCAAGGTAATGTCAGTGTTACTTGTCTGCTGACCAAACTTTGAGTAATAAAAGTTTAAAATGAATTTATTTGTTTATTCATTCATTTATTTAATATAGAGACAGGGGTCTTGTTGTGTTGCCTAGGCTGGTCTCAAACTCCTGTCCTCAAGCAAACCCCCAGCCTTGGCCTCCCAAAGTGCTGGGATTACAGGTGTGAGCCACCATACTTGGCCAAAATAAATTTATTTATCTACCTCAGATTCACTCTTCAAGGTCATTCATTTCATCCTTACTCAACACCACTTTCTTCATGGTGTTCACTCTCCTCAACAAACACCTTCAATGGTTTCCTGTTGCCTCTCAGACCAAAGCCTATCTTTAGGGCCCTGGACTTACTTTTTAACTTTCCCTCACACTATTTACCAAACATAAAGGGCTAATCTTGAGTTAATCACAACTCCCCAGAAGTTCACACTCTAGAAAAAGTGATTTATTGTTAATCTGTGCACTAATAAATAAGACAGTAGTTCAGAAGACAGAGAATGTATGATGGCTAAAATATCCAAGGAAAGCTTCCTTCAACTTTAGCTATATGTCAAGTTACATTATTATAGATTAAGGCATAAAAGAGCATTAGGTTTATTTTGTACTTATGATTATAAAAATGATTGTTGGATTATTTTAATTTTGACTGCTTTAATAATCTTCAAATAAACTCTGTAAATTATTTCCAAGTGATTTCTATAGTAGTTCTTAAAGTAAATATTAACATGTTAAGATTTTAAAACATCACATACCATGTTCACATACTGAAAGACTTAATATTGTTAAAAAGTTAATTCCCACCAAATTAATACACAGATGTTCCTCAACTTACAACAGGGTTATGTCCTGAAAAACCTATCATAAATTGAAAATATCACAAGTCAAAATGCATTTAATACACCTAACCTACTGAACATCATAGCTTAGCCTAACCTACCTTAAATGTGCTCAGCACATTTACATTAGTCTACTGTTGGGCAAAATCATCTAACATAAAGCCTACTTTATAATAAAGTACCCTAAAAGCAAAAAATAGAATGATCGTATGTACTCAAAGTATAGTTTCCATTGAATGCGTATCACTTCACACCATCATAAAGTCAGAAAATTAGAAGTTGAACCATCCTAAATCAGAGACATCTGTACATAGTGTAATACCAATAATAATACAGGCCTTCAAGCAATTCAATGGGGAAACACTTTTTTTTTTTTTTTGAGACAGGGTATCACTCTGTCACCTAGGCTGATGCAGGGGCACAATCTAAGATCACCGTAACCTTCAACTCCTGGGTTCAAAAGATCCTCCTGTCTCAGCCTCCTCTGAGTAACTGAGACAACAGGTGCATGCCACCACGTCTTGCTAGCTAATTTTTTTTTGGTAGAGGTAGGGTCTTGCCTCCTGTAGTGGATTATTGGCAAAAGCTACCGAGCCCAGCCAAAAGACTTTTTAACAAATGGTGCTAAAACAACCAAATATCCACATGTGGGGGTGAGGGTGAGAAATAAACCGTGACCCCGTCCCTCACACCATATACAAACATTAACAGGTATCAGAGAAACCTGAAAATAAAAGCTAAATATAACAATAAAGCTTTTCTTAAAAAATAATCTTTGTAACTTGGTGGGGCAGAGGGGTACAGAGAAGCAAAGGTTTCTTATGTAAGACACAGAAAGCAATGATTATTGAAGAAAATTTTGATGAACTGAATATATCAAAGGCAAAAATTCTGCTTATCATGACACCATTAAGAAAATAATTAGGCAAGCCACAAAATATGAGAAAATATCCACAAACATATCTGACAAATGGCTAGTATCGTTCTAGAGTATAAAAGAAGTCTTAACTCAAAAGTTAAAAAAAAAAACTCAGTTTTTACCACATCTAATAAGCACTTCACAAGGATATACAAACGGTCAATAACTTGAAAAAGTGTTCAACATCATTAGTCAAAGAAATGCAAGTTAAAACCATGAGATAATACTACACACTTACCAGAAGGCTAAAATTACAGACTTCTCCACATTTTGCCAACATTTGGTGTTGTCAACCAGAACTTCTATATGTCATCCTATGATGGTCCAACTACTTTAGGAAAAGGTCTGCAATTTTTGATATAATTAAACACAAGCTATCCTACAACCCAGCAATTCTAGGAAGTCAACCAAGAGGAATAAAAGCATTGTCTACATAAAGACCTGTGCAAGAACAGTAATAGCAGCTTTATTTATAATCACCAGAACCTGGGTACAGTCCACGTGAGCATCAACAGAACAACTGTGGTATATGCATATACCACAGTATTACTCAACAATAAAAGAAAATAAAATACTGATACACACAACAGGGATGACTCAATTATAGTGAGTGAAGTCTATGTAGGAATGAATTTTTATATAATTCCATTTAATTTGAATTTCTGAAAGACACTATATGGTGAAAAAAATCAGGTGGTTGTCTCTGGAGAGTAGCAGGAGTGAACTAGGAAGGGGCAAGAGGGAGTCTGTATTTCGAGGGGAGTTGGGTGTGTATGTTTGTCAGAATGCATCTAATGATATATTAGAATTTGTACATTTCACTGCATATTAGTTTTACCTCAAAACAAGTTGTAAACAAATATAACCCTAATCCTAGTGTTGAACATAAGATGATGATACACATGTTCAAGTATTTTGAGGTGAATTGTACCCATGTCTACAACTTACTTTGAAATGAATCATCAAAATAAGAACTACTGATAAATGGTTAGAGGGCTAAATAAATGAATATGTGATAAAGCAAATATGACAAAATGTTCATTGTAGAATCTAGGTGGTAGGTATTATGGGTGTTCATTTTATAATTCTTTCAGCTTTTCTGTATGATTGAAAACGTTTGCAATAAAATGTTCGGGAAAAATTGAAGTGAGACCTTTTCTGACAAAAAGTAAGTCTGACTGAACTAAGAAGTGACTCCATTAAATGAGGTTTTATGGTGGACATTTAATAAGGTTAAATCCATTGGCCCAAAGTTTTGACAAAACAAAGTGATGAGGAAAAACCATTTTAAAATATTGTATTGGCAAATGTGTATTTTTAAACAATATTTTAATATTTCCTCAATCCTTTAAATAAACTGAGTTAAACAAGGTGTCTCTAAGTGAAAGAGAAACATAGTAGTCATCTGAAATCTTGATAAGGCGTTCTTAGTTCACATTCAAGAAACTGAGTAATTCAATGTCTGATATGACTAGGTAACAAATCCTTTCACAAATTAGATGGTTTCCAGTTTCTTCTTTTTAACAAATGTGAAGGAGGAGTGAATGGAACTGTCAGCAAGTAGATGAGTAAAAATAACAGATGACTGATTTTTTGCATAGAACTCAAAGAGTTCAAAGAATTGAGTGAACTGCTTCATTCTCCATTTACTTATTTTATGTATACAAGTTTACTCAGAACACAAGATCTACAAAAATAAAAAAATATACTTGGTGTTCAAAGTCCCAAGTCATTTCAGCATTTCAGCACTAAGTCATCCAAAGTTACAAGAGTTCTTTAAAAAGGCTCATTTATTTCAAGAAGCATTTCTAATAATTAATAAAATTTTATCAACATTTATAACATTTAGATAGTCTTAATTGTCCTACCCATCATCATAGCAATCCAGTAAACTTACAATCTTTGAGTCATAAGAAATAATTTAAAATTTCAATTTAGGTACTTTTTTTTTTTTTTAAGAGAAGTATGACATGTGATCAATAAAGACTCTTAAGCATAAAATATTACATTATGGCCAGGCGCGGTGGCTCACACCTGTAATCCTACCTCTCTGGGAGGCCGAGGCAGGCGGATTGTTTGAGCTCAGGAGTTCGAGACCAGCCTGAGCAAGAGCGAGACCCCGTCTCTACTAAAATTAGAAAGAAATTAATTGGACAACTAAAAATACATAGAAAAAATTAGCCAGGCATGGTGGCGCATGCCTGTAGATCCAGCTACTTGGAAGGCTGAGGCAGAAGGATTGCTTGAGCCCAGGAGTTTGAGGTTGCTGTGAGCTAGGCTGACCCCATGGCACTCTAGCCCGGGCAACACAGTGAGCCTCTGTCTTAAAAAAAAAAAAAAAAAAGAAATGTGTCTTGTTGACATTGTTGGTTACCTATTTCCCTGTTGCTGCTCCATAAGTGAGCAACTAAACTGAGATGGTGTAATTAGAATGAGGTAAGTGCTTATGAATATTCCACGCTTGGGCGACATGTTCCTCTCCCATTTTC
>CAUYSK010057863.1:0-19250 GCA_963575035.1 Avahi laniger
TCTTATTGCCTTAGACTTATAGGCTGGAAGGACTTTTAGGAACGTTTCTCAACCATCGAGCAGTTAAATCTCCTTTCTGCATCCTGCGTATACTTCTGCTGTAGGAATAATCATATATAATTGCAGTTTTCTGTGTAAATGTCCTTGAGGTCAGAAACTGTCATATACTTGTATTCACTGGATGTAATGAACACTTATTACATGTTTATGGAATGAATGATTATGTGCATTGTAAGAAGAAATATTAGTAAAGAATCTACACAGGCCTATGATTCTCCTAGCAGGAATTTGAGGTTGAACTATAGTTTAAACCATTTTGAGGAGTCTCCACAATCCAGAAGTAGCATTCCCCAAATGAGAATGACTTCTTGACCATGTTTCTTGTTAAGTTCACAGGGAAAGAAAAATATGGAAAGGGCCTATTAAGTTAGCATGTACAATAGCAATTTTGCCCAACTTTTCAATAGCATAATTGTCTAGGCCATAGGGTAGCTTCTAGCTGATTTATTTCATGTGAATAATTCTTTATTTTTTGCATATTGAATAGCCAAGATTAATGTGTTCTACATTTTTTGCAATAACGGGAATATTCCAATTATAAAAGCATCTTTCATGCAGATAACACAATTGTACTACTTATAAATGGAATTTCAGAGCTCCTTATGTAGTTTTCTTATTGGCACCCACATGGGCTAATCTAAGGTGCTGTCCTTTTGATCTTGCTGCAAAAATACAGGAGAAGATGGATAAAACAGCAAATGTATGATGAAGGGTAGTATATGACCCAGCATAGCTATATTAGATATTGCTTCCTCAGACTTTTACTAGCAACAGATAGTTTTGCAAAATTATTTATGAACAGCAACAGAAGAAAAAATAAAGTGGCAACATGATTAATACTGTAAGATCTTAGAATATCCCAACAGAAATTTCCTTCATTATAAAGCTAAAAATTACATGCTAATTAATTTAATAACCTAATAAGCCCCTATGGATCGGGTACTATAATATTCAGTGTAGAAAATAAGAGAATGAAGATAAAATAACAGAAAAAAATAACATTACTTGTAGATAATCACTATTAAAAGTATGATCTTTCTCATATATACACATTTCTCAAGACCCCAAAGTAAAGTCATTTTTCTGACTATTGCAATTGCCATAAGGCAGCTATACTTCCATATAAGAGGGTTTTCTTATTTCGTTTAAAGGCAATTTGTCCTGACTGATGGGACTGCATACACACACACCACCCACCTCCCTGCTCCCATCAGGTATGGCAGACCCTGTTGGTTGATTACCTGCCTAATAATAATTCTTTATTTTCTATTGTTAAGAAAACTCCAGTATATTTTTTCAGATATAGGGAAACCATGTGCTATAGGGGAGGCTGGGCCACCCTTTAGTCCTAGGAGTTAAATTTTCATTAATAAAAATCAATCATGACATTCCAATTTTCCTTTCTAGTGTTGGAACTAAAGATGCAAATGAGACTCAAATATATTGAATGAAGCAAAGACTTTTAGGAAACTTTTGAGAACGATTTTGTTACTTTTAACAGGAAGCATGAGGATGAGATATTCTCTCTATACAGGGGTTCTTGTGTTTCTGTATTCACTGCCCTCTTATTCCAGACTATCTTTTAAGGAGTTTGTATAGTGAACAGCTTTCAAAGATAGACATAGTTAGGAAGAGGAGGGCAGGTTTGCTTACTTCCTAGAATAACAAAGATAATATCTCTTTCCAGCACAGAAGTCAAGTGGATTGCTTAAAGCCCATTATAAAAGATTACGATACCCTAGTATCAGGATTCCTCTCCTGTAAAACAATCTATCAAGCATGCAGGCATCACCAGGCCCTCGCTAAGTTTCCCTGTGGGAATTGTGGCTTTGGGAAATAGTTCAAAAAATGATGATATTGTGGTCATGTTTTTGTTATGAGTAATAACCTGTTCATCTCTGGCTCACTCAGGGGTCTCATGTTTTCTTTCAGGATCCATGAAACAGGCAGGCTAATTTGCCAGCCTGCAAGCAGTGTTAAAGCTCGGATGTTCTGCATTTCTTTGCACTTTCTTTCTCATCTTCAACCGTTAGATAATAATGTTCTGTGAACATATGTCAGCAGATCCGTGGCAGCCATCTCATGATCAGGAAGACACACCTCTGAGGACAAAAGTCAATGCTATACATGGCAGTACACAAAAGTATGGAAAGAACCCGGGTCACTGAAGATGTCGTATCTATAATAACAATTTTTGTAATTACTTTGAGATTCATTTTAATTGAAACGATACATCTCTATTTTTTAAATCATTTGAGTCAGGTTTTTCTATTAATATTAACTGGCAAAAGCATTTCATCTAAATCATCAAGGAATGCAAAACAATTTCGAAAGCTTTTTTGCTGCTACCAAATACCACATCCAACATTTGTTTAGTACTTACTATATCTATGCACACACAAATATATGCAAGGATGGTAATGAGTACTAACATTTGGGTATATTTTAAGATTTAATCCTTTCAGTAACAGTACGGTTATTATCATTTTAAACACAAAGAATCTGAGGTTAAGTAAGAAGAAGCCTAAGATAATTCATCTAATAAGTGACAAAACTAGGTCTCAAATCCAGGTCTACCTGGTAGCCAAGCCTGTATTCCTGACCTTGATTTAGTATCTCCCAAGTAATTAGGGTACTCAACATTTGTTGAGACTTCCACTGGTCCTAACTCTGTGTTAAGCACTTAATGAAATCTCTTTACATAAACGGTGGGATGAATTTAGACCACTTATATAAATCTCTATGCAAATGAATGCCAAGAAACATTCTGCCTGAAAATGGACTCCTTAATAAGTCCCCAAACAGTAATTTTAAATTTGAGGTCAGCTTGGGTTCCCCCGAGATCAGAACTAAAAATTAGATGCTTACTAGTTATTGCTGAAAAAGAATTTGCACCACTTGTTTTGGATTAATTTCTTCAATGTATCATCCTCATAATCAAAGATGTTTTGTCATACTGATAGGTAACCAAAAAATAGATGAGCATACTTCCAATCAATCCCTTATTCAGTTCTTTATTGCTCAAAAACGGCTCCAGCCACCTCTTGAACCTGAAACAACACATAGAAACAACTGCTACAACTGTTAGATTCTAAGCTTTATGCTGTCGGAGACTGAGTTTGACTAGTTCAATGGGTTAACAGTTTCACCTAGGAGCATGTCTACCCACAACCAGGTGCTCAACTACTCTCATGAATAAATGAAAATAAATGAATAAAATCCAAGGAATTAAAAAATGTCTTCATTTTGATTTATAATATTCTCTGGGGGCACTAATAGTATTCTCTGAGATTCTGGGTAAAACAAAATACTGAATAAAATGAAACATTTTTTAGTATCCAATTTACTCTTTGAACTGTAGTTGCTTATATTTGGCTACTCAATATGATCCCTAGATAATTTGCTATTATAGTTTATGAACATGACAGCTTGATAACCTGATAACCTGTCTCGCTTCTTGAGGTGGTCAAAAGAGGTAGAAATAGTCGATGAAGATTTTGAAGTGTTGGAGAGAAAGATTTGAAATAAAAAATAACTAAAATATCCTCAAGTTTTCCTTTAATGTGTATGTAGTGCTGGGAGTGACCTCACAGTGTAACCTACTTCTCAACTGTAATATAATTTTTAATATAAAAGTTATTTGTTATCACTCACTACCATGGCCCAGAAGCGAAACATAATCCAAATACATTATCCACTGTAATATAGGGTTGACATGTATTTCCCCAGTGCAGTTGTTTTCTAGGGAACTTAGCCCTAATTATTTAACACTTTCAAAGTCAATAAATTATTAGAGAGGAGAAAAAGTCCTGTTGGTTGGTGAAATTTCTCTGTGAAATGAAAGTTGTCTCATCAAGAAGTCGAAACAAGATATCATTTAATAATAGAAAGTAATATTTTTAAATTACTGGTTAGAAATGTATTGCCTGATATTAAAATGACTTTATATAAATGCTGTGTCCTCAATTTAAAAGGACATTGGTAAACCCCCTAAGACTGAACAGGCCTTTCCTCTACCTAATTAAATTAAATGCAGTGTACAGAGCCTCTCTGCAAAGATTAACAGAATGCATTCCTTGTCAGTTTAAGTGTTGCCTGTGGCAGTATTTTTTTTCTAATTTAATTAAAAGCTGTTCTTTTATGAAGAACAAGCTTGCAGCATAATTCCTCTTATGTTTATACTTCTCAAGCCTATTTGGAGAAAGTGAAGAGTGATGAGAAAGGAAGAAAGAAAAAGAGAGGGGACCCAGTTGTAGGTGCCCAAGAGAAAGTAAATGATATTTCCTGGTTGTCAGAAAAAATTCATTTCAAAAATAAGAATGAGTGGAGATAAAGCAGATGTCTGGGAAGGCAACAGTGTTCACTATCATGTGTTAGGCTGGATCTCTATTGTATTCCCAGTCATCACCTTTGATAAAAATACTGGGTATTTGTCCAAGAGGTATTTACACCAAAAATTTTTACATATTTGAATGTTTGTGGTGCAGTTGGGTCCTCCAAAGTGTGTGATTAGCTATGGATGCTGAAGTAGGTTTTTCAGTCTCTCATCACATGCAAAGCCAGGTGTCAGTCAGCAGTCCCCTATTGGAAACCCATTTGGTGTTCTAAATACAGGCACAAAGTCCATTCAGTAACAAGCATCTGGAAGATAGGCAAGAGCCATGAGAGCCAACTTAGGGTTCTTCAGCTCCCTGCATGTTGATGGTTTCTTGATCAAGATTAAACACCATAAATATCCTTGAACTATTCATATTTTACTATGAATTTAGAATATCCATTTGCATTATTAAATATTTATTGCCTCAGTATTAAGAAGCCTATGCCTTCAGACTTTAAGCAAAGCAGAGGGAATAGAAAACAGTGGGTAGAAAAATAAAGGAAATATTCAATAAAAATTGTAAAAGTATGGAAAGAAGGGAAGAATTAGGAATATTCTGTTTTAAGACACACAAAACAGTATAACAAGCAGTATAGTGTTATTTACAAGTGGATTTAGATTAAATATGTATATTTTAAATTCTAGGCAAGCACTAAAATCATTTTTAAAAATATACTTTAGGAGATTAGAGAATAGAAAAGTGAAATTTTATGAAATTCCAAAAAAGGTAGAAAAAAGTGGGAAAGAAGAATCAAAGAGAAAATGCAACAAACAAAATAGTTACAAACATGGTACATACCAATACAACCATATCAATAATCACATTGAATATAATAGTCTGAGTATGGCAATTAAAAGACAAAAACACAAAGAGTGCAATGCGCACCACGCAATAGGATGGACATATTTGAAACCTGGACTGAGGGAGGCAGGGGGGACAAGGGCAACACACATAACCTAAACATCTGTACCCCCATATTATGCTGAAATTAAAAAAAAGACAAAAAAGTCACAATGCATTAAAAAAAGACTCAACTATATATTGTCTATAAAAAACTCACCATATGTATATAAAGACCCAAATATGTTAAATGTAAAGGTTTAGAAAAAGATATACCATGCTAACACTAATGAAAAGAAAGTTGAAATAGCTAGATAAACTTCAGACAAAGTAGACTTAAGAATCAGAAAAATTATCAAAGGTAGAGGAATTGCTTAACTACAAAGGGCTCAATTCTCTAAGAAGACATAATAATTCTAAACATGTATATACCTAATAATATGAAATCAAAATAAGTAAGACAAAAATTGATAAAACTGGTAGGAGAAACTTAAAAACCCACTATTATAGTTGGAGACTTTAATATCCCTCTTTCAATAATTGACAGATCAAGCAGGCAAAAATTCAGTATAGATACTGAGAGAAAACTATTAATCAACTTAATATAGTTCATGTTTATTAAAATACTCCAACTAACATTAGAGTACATGGCTTTATTAAGCCTATATGGAAGATTCAACAAGATATACCACAGTTAGGGCCATAAAATATATTCTAACAAATTTAAAAGAATATAAATTAAACTATGAATTCAGACCATAATGGGAAAAAAAAAACAAAAACCTGGAAATCAACAATAGAAATATAGCTGGAAAATATCCAAGTATTTGGGAATTAACATACTTGTGAATAACATATGAGCCAAAGAAATATCAAGAGAATTAAAAACATTTTTTGAATGAAGAAAATAAAAGATTGGGCATGGTGGCTCACGATTGTAATCCTAGCACTCAGGGAGGCCAGAGGATTGCTTGAGGTCAGGAGTCCAAGACCAGCCTCAGCAAGAGCCAGACCCCCGTCTCTATTAAAAAATGGGAAGAAATTAGCCAGGCAACTAAAATAGAAAAAAAAAAAAATTAGCCAGACATGGTGGCACACACCTATAGTCTGAGCTACTTGAGATGCTGAGGCAGGAGGATCACTTTGAGCCCAGGAGTTTGAGGTTGCTGTGAGCTATGCTGATGTCATAGCACTCTAGCCCAGGCAACAGAGCAAGACTCTGTCTCAAAAGAAAAAAAAAATGAAAATACAAGTTATCAAAATTTATAGGATGAAGCAAAAGCAGTGCTTAGAGGGAAACATTATATATATCTCTCTCAAATATTTTATATAAGTATGTATAGCAAACAACCTATCTCCACTATTTGATAACTTCAATGAAATAAACCAAGTTCTTGGAAAGCATAAACTACAACTCATACACGGAATAAAAAGATGATATGAGTAGAACTATAGCTGTTAAAGGAACTAATCTATAATTAACAGCCTTCTAAAAAAGAAATTACTTAACCTGAATGGTTTCACTAGTGAATTCTACCAAATATTAAAGAAGAAATGATACCAAAATTTATGGGCTGAAGCAAAAACAGTGCTTAGAAGGAAACATTGTGTGTGTGCATGCATATCAAATACTTTACACATATATACTTTACACATATATATGAAGAAAGATCGATAAGCAGTAACCTAAGTCAATTTTCCATTTTAGAAAACTAGACGAAGTAGAGTTATTTAATTTTAAAGCAAGAGGAAGAATAGAAACAATAAACATTAAAGCAGAAATCAATGAAATTGAAAGCAGGAATAA
Source organism: Avahi laniger (assembly GCA_963575035.1). Classification (NCBI taxonomy): domain Eukaryota; kingdom Metazoa; phylum Chordata; class Mammalia; order Primates; family Indriidae; genus Avahi; species Avahi laniger. The sequence continues at coordinate 7,087 of CAUYSK010057863.1, forward strand.
TAGAGGAAAGCAATAAAACTAAGACTGATTCTTTAAAAAAAAATCAATAAAGTTGATAAACTTTTGTATTAGTAAGGATTTTCCAGACAAATAGAACCGATAGGACGTGTATATATACAGAAAGAAATTTATCTTAAGGAATTGGCTACACAATTTTGGAGGTTTGGTGATAAGTCCAAAATTTGATTTGGAAGGGACAGAAAGTTGGAGACTTATGAAAGAATTGGTTCACATCCAAAGGTAGTCTCCTGTAGAAGCAGGAAGAGCCTGTATTACAGATGACTTGTGAAGGCAATCTGCTGGAGAATTCCCTCTTTTCAGGGGAGGTCAGGCTTTTTTTCTATCTAGGGCTTCAACTGATTATCTGAGGTCTACCCACATTATGAAGGGTAATTTACTTAAATTCTACCAATTTTAATGTAATTTTTGTCAAAAATCAACTTCACAGAAACATATAGAATAATGCCTAACAAAATATCTGGGAACTGTGATGTAGACAATTTGACATATAATACTAACCATCATAGCTCTATCAGGGTTAATGGGGAAAAAAAGAAACAGTACATTTTACCAGTATAATAAATGAAAGAAGAGTCATTGGTACTGAACATATGTGTATCAAAATGATAATAAAGGAGTATTTTCTACAACCCTATGCCCTCTATTTGATAACTTAGAGGAAATGAACCAATCCCTTGAAAGACACAATCACAGCTCACACAAGCAGAAACAGATAATATGAATATCATTACATCTATTATAGAAACTAATCAATAATTAATAACCTTATAAAAAAGAAAGCACCAGGCCTGGATGGTTTCACTAGTGAATTCTACCAAATATTTAAGAAAGAAATGATGCCAATTCTCTAAAATATTATATTTTCTTCCTGAAAATAGAAGCAGAGGAACTCTCCCACATTAATTCTAGGAAGCCAATAATAACCTAACCCCCCCCAAAAAAAATAAGTAGATTACAAGAAAGGGAAACTACAGACCAACACCTTTTATGAATATAGATGCAACAATAATAAACAGAATATTAGCAAATTGAATCCAACAATATATAACAAAAATTATACACGACAGCCATATAGGATTGTTTAACAAGCCATATATACAAAGCTTGGTAAACATTTAAAAATCAATTAATGTAAAACTCAACAGCATTCTTATACAACAATAACAGTCAAGCTGAGAGTCAAATCAAAGACTCAATACCATTCACAATTGCCGCAAAGAAAATAAAATACCCATGAATATAATACTTAACCAAGAAGGTGAAAGACCTCTACAAAGAGAACTACAAAACACTGGGGGGAAAAAAATCACAGACCACACAGACAAATAGAAAAGCATATCATGCTCATGGATCAGTAGAATCAAAATTGTTAAAATGTCTATATTACCCAAAGTGATTTATAAATTCAATGCAATCTCCATCAAAATAGTAATGTCATATTTCACAGATCTAGAAAAAATAATTCTATGCTTGCTTTGGAGCCTGAATAGCCAAAGTGATCTTAGGCAAAAAGAACACATCTGGAGGCATTATATTACTAGGCTTCAGATTATATTATAAGACTATAGTAACCAAAACAGTATGGTATTGGCACAAAAATAGAGACAGACTAATGAAACAGAACAGAGAACGCAGATATAAAACCATCCACATACAGCCAACTGATTTTTGACAAAGCAGACTACTACATACACTGGAGAAAAGAAGCCATATTCAATAAATGGTGCTGGGAAAATTGGATAACCACATGTAGAAAAATGAAACAGGATTCATATCTTTCACCACTCACAAAAATTAATTCAAGATGGAAAAAAGACTTAAGTGTAAGGTATGAAACCATAAGAATTCTAGAAGAAAATGTAGGAAAAACATTGCTAGATACTGGCCTAGGTAAAGAATTTATGACTAAGACCCCAATGGCAATTACAGCAACAACAAAGCTAAATAAATGGGACTTAACTAAATTAAAAAGCCTCTGCACAGCCAAGGAAATAATCAGCAGAGCAAATGGAAAACCTACAGAATGGCAGAAAATATTCACAAGTTATACATCTAATAAAGGGCTAATAATCAGAATCTACAAAGAACTCAAGCAAATCAGCAAGAAAAAAACAACCCAATTAAAAAATGTGCAAAAGACATGAACAGAAGCATCTCAAAGATAGACAAATGGACAATAAACACATGAAAAAATGCTCAGTGTCACTAATCATCAGGGAAATGTCTATTAAAACCACAATGAGATATTACCTTACCCCAGTTATAATGGCTTTTATTAAAAAATCCAAAAACAACAGATGCTGGTGTGGATGCAGAGAGAAAAAAAATGTTACACACTATTAGAGGGACTGCAAATTACTACAACCTCTATGGAAAATAATGTAGAGATGCACAAAAGAACTAATAAAAGTAGATCTACCATTTGATGCAGCAATCCCACTACTGGGTATTTTCCCAAAGGAAAAAAGTCATTTTTTCAAAAAGACACCTGCACTCAAATGTTTATTGCAGCACAATTCACAATTGTAAAGATGTGGCATCAACCCAAGTGCCTGTCAATTCATGAGTGGATTAATAATGTGGTATATGTAAACCATGGGATACTATTCAGCCATAAAAAAGATGAATTAATGCCTTTGCAACAATTTTTATGGAACTGGAGACTCTTATCCTAAGTGAATTATCTAAAGAATAGAAAAACGAACACCACATGTGCTCACTGTTAAATTGGAACTAACTGATAAGCACACATGCATACAGAGGGAAGTAAAACTCAGTGGAAATCAAACAGGAGGGACGGGAAGGAGAGGATGGGGGCAAACCTTTCTAAGGGGTACCATGAACACTAGCTGGGTGATGGGCACACTTGCAGTCCTGATTTAAGCATTACAAAAGTTATCCATGAAACCAAAAACATTTGTACCCCCGTAATATTTTGAAATAAAAATAAAATAAATCTCAATAATTAGAAAATGTCCAACTCAATTAAAAAAGAGGTAAAAGATCTGAACAGACACCTCATCAAAGATATGCAGATGAAAACAATCATATGAAAAGATGTTCCTCCACATCCTATGTCTTTAGGGAATTGCAAATTAAAACCATAATGTACCCATTAGAATGGCCAAAATCCCAAACACTAAGAATACCAAATGTTGACAAACATGTGGAGCAACAGGAACTTTCACTCCTTATTGAAATGCAAAATGGTACAATGACTTTAGAAGACAGTTTTGCCAATTTTTTTTCAAAACTAAATATACTTTTACTATGTAATTCAACTATTGCGCTCCTTGGTATTTACCCAAATTAGTTGAAAATTTATATCCATACAGCTACTTCGAAAAATCACATCTACTTAATAACCAGCACACAAATATTTATAGCACTTTTATTCATAATCATCAAAGCTGGAAGCAACCAATATATCTTTCAATATATGAATGGATAAACAAACTGTGGTATAGCCATATAGTGGAATATTATTTAGCAATCGCTATGGTCTGAAAGTTTGCATCCCCCCAAAAATTTATATGTGAAATGGGGCCTTTTGGAGGTGATTAGATTATGAGGGCTAAGACTTCATGAATGAGATTAATGCCCTTATAAAAGAAGCCTGAGAGAGCTGCTTCATGCTTTCTGTCATGTGAGGCCACAGCAAAAAGATGGTTGCCATGAACCAGGAAATCGGTCCTCCCCAGACATTGAATCTGTCAGCATCTTGATCTTGGATTTCCCAGCCTCCAGAACTGTGATAAATAAATTTCTGTTGTTTATAAGTTACCTGTCTATGGTATTTTGTTGTAGCAGTCAGAATGACTATGATAGCTTTAAAAAGAAATAAGATATTAAGCTACATGAATATAGATAAACCTTAAATAAAGATTGCTAAGTAAATGAAACCAGTTTAAAAAGTCTACATGCTATATGATTCCAGTTATATGACATTCTAAAAAAGGCAAAACTGAGATAAGAGAAATATTAGTGGTTGACAGGGATGTGGGCAGCGGATAGGGGAGTTGACCAGGTAAAGCACAGGAGATTTTTCAGGGCAGTGAATTTACTTTGTATGATATTGTAATGGTGGATGCATGACACTATGTATTTTTAAAAACTGTTAAAATTTCATAGCACAAAGGGTAAACTTTAATGTATGCAAATGTAAAGAAAATCATTTAGGAAATTGGAGGATCCCAGGATGGCAAACAGACTGAAACAATGTAATCTAACCATATTTTGAATGTATAAAATGGCCTTACTAAAGAGGATATAGGAAAAAGGTTTTGGTCCCAAAAACCGTGAAAATGAGGGGAGTCTTGTAAGACCAAAGGCAAAAGAAACTTTATGTAAGCAATCTATTCTATTCTATAAAGTTGTTCCCCAAGGTGGTATGGGTTCCTGATACCGACACCACTATTAATATATGCTGGAATTGTGTACATAAGTAAATGAATGGCAGAGGGTAGGAGCCAGGTTTTTCACTATTGGTTATACATAAACTGGGGGAGGAGGCTAGCATGATCTGTGTGGTAATAGATTAGAGTTGGGGACATCTTATGAATTCATATTTAGCTTATTATAGATACAGATAGTCACATACAGAAATATTTATGGATATCTGAAACAAATATATTCTTGTTCTGTCAGCTGAGAGAGCCTAGAGGCAATGACTTCCTAGGAGCATCTGGACATTGTTTTCTGATACCATTCCCCAGTAAAAGGCAGGGCTGCTTGGATAAATGGCTGATTCCAGGACTATGGCAGGAAATATAAAACATGATCCTGGAGCATACAGTAGTGCCAGAAAGTAAGAAAGTGCTAAAAAAGAAAACAGGAAAAAAAGAAAAAAAGAAAAGAAACAAACAATTACAGGGCATGTCAGAGAATCATAAGTAAGATGCCTCTGGACGGCCAAATTCTGAGCAATTTGAGCAACAAAATGAATAAAGTTTTATTACATCCCAAAGTAAAAATATCCATGAGCTCATGATGATATAAATAATTGAATAATTAAATGGGCATAATTGAAAAATCTCCCATGCAAAAGAATTCCAAATAGGACTAATACCTGTTTATGTAGGTATTTCTCCCTCAAGGAGGTGGAATATAAATCCTCACTTTATAGGGGTGTATTGTGTACAGTGATTTCTTTCTGAAAAGTACAGCAAGGAAAGGAGGGGAAGAGTGAGTTTACAGTGAAGAAACCAGACAAACACTACCTCACACAGGTGACCAAGGTTAATGCCAATAGTCATAGTCATAATATGAACTCTCGATATAATGTGGGGATATAAAGGAAATGGTACTTTACCTTTGAAATATTCCTCAAGAAACTGAATAGCCTCAGTCGAATTACAGTAAATACATCATCCAAATCCCAATTTTGAGTGACAATCTATATAATACCTTAACTGTACTCCGCAAAACTGTCAAGGCTATCCAAAAACAAGGAAAATGTGAGAAACTCACAGCCAACAAGAGTCTAAGAAAGCACAACTACTCAATAGATTGTGATATCCTGTTTGGAATCCTGAAACAGAAAACAACTTTAAGTAAAAATGAATGAAACTTGAATAAAGCATGGACTTTAGTTAATATGATCTGTCAATATTGGCTCATGAATTATAACAAACACACCATACTAATGTAAGATGTTAATAAAAGTGGAAACTGGGTGTGAGGTATATGGAAAACTTGACAATTTTCTGTAAATACAGAACCGCTACAAATAATTTATTTTAAAAAACAAAGTAGAAAAGCAATGTTATGCTTGTTATTTGAAAATTAAGAGTAAATATTTGACAGGTATAATCTTATTGGTCATGTCAATACATTTTCTATCATTTGGTAGTTGACACGCTGCTTGTTGGGGAGATGGAAAAAGTGAGGGGAAAAGAGAAGAAGAAAAGCCTTAGCAACTTAATTTTCCTAATTCCATTTTTCTGACCCAGCTTTTGGTTCAGTGGCATAAATGAATAATAGATGTGTGACTAGGCTATGTTCCACTATTAAGGAGTATGTAGTTTTCAACTCAAATTTCCAAAAGCAGTTCCTCCAGTCTTGATTGTCAAAAAATCCACCGGGAACAGTCCAAAAATGAGATAATTTCAGTATACAACAAAAGGGGGTAATGTAGAATAATGAAAACTATTGCAACATTCAAACCAAAGGAATGAAAAATTTACTTGTGGAGTCTGGTGTAATCACAGATAAGTCCTGCCTTTTATTTGACGGGGTTATAATATGAGTCATCTGTCCATTGTATATGTTTTGAACTTCATAGGTCTTATGAATTAGTCTATTAAGGAAGGCATAGCTGCAGATATGGTATTTGAATTTAAAAAATGTTATTTTCTTTTTCTGAAATAAGAAAATGGCATCCCTAAAACAACCATTTATCTGTTTTTTCTTGAAGATGTTATGATGAATTTCTGCCTGCCATTACAGTTTCATAATGACAGCATTTTATTCTGCTTTGGTTAAATAGTTGCCTTCCATAATTTAAGGAAGGAAGAGATTAGTCAAGAGTAATTTTGCAACAATAAAGGCCATTTTGTGGAAGGTCAGTTCACTGCTTGCTTCTTGTTTCTCAGCACAATCCCTTTCAACAACAAGAATGTGGCTGTTGAAAAGCTGGACATGGCAGTCAAAGAAAAATCATTTTCTATATGTTATTGGATATGGTGTTGTACATAGAATTTGAGCAACTCTTAATATCACTTTGTAGGATTCATATGTATTTTGTCCTGTCTTAAAGTCAAAAAAACAAAAAATGGAAGCCATGAAACGTATTGTTCTCCCAATAGTTTATTGCATCACAAAATATATGTTAATATAATAATATATTAAGTATATTAAGTATATAATAATATACTTTATATGTTAAAGTAAACAAAAATGCAATATTTTCTTTACCATAAGAAATTTCATTTAAGTTGTCAAATAACCTGAAGCACCTTTCTTATAACAATTCCAGTCATTTCAAAAGGGGTTTTAAATTTTCCCAATAGAACCAATAGCTTACTGAGGATCTCGTTGCTTTTGGAGAATTTAACTCTTACAAAATTGCAATTCTCAAGAAAAGTACTAAAATTTATCTGGTATTCTATGTGACTGAAATTTTAAATGTTATTTTACTTAATTATCACAAAAGTTTTATGACATAGCCTTAGTTACAACTTACAAATGAGAAAACTGAAGAACAAAAGTGATTAGCATCATCGCAAGATCACATGGCTGTGAGGATATGATCCCATGCTTGAACTTGACTCCAAAGCCAGAGGCAAACAAGCTTTAAATATAAATACATGCATATATATCCACAATTCATATAAACATATATGTATGTGTATATATTATAAAATATACATTGTATAAATAAATTTCCCAATTAAAATAGGTATGTGTTTATGTGTATAAATATCTATATATGCATATACATGGGCAAATATAGCCCAAATTAGAAGTGACTGAATGGAATATGCTTGGACATCCAGTTTTTCATTGGCTAATATTTGTTGACGTTCAACCAGAGGAGGCAGTCGTGTCAAAATTTTCTAGTATTTCAACATTTAAGACATAGCTCACATAGTTTCTACCCCAATTTAGACAGTCTTTCAAAGAAAATATAAGAAAATATTGAGAATTTGGCTCTATCTATACCTACTGTTTTCACTTTTGCCACAGAGGTTTGTCTTGTCTAAACTAGGAAACTCAATCAGGTGTCCAGAGGGCTCATGACTCAAGTAAGCATATTTTCAATGTGTGATGGAGTGTGTGTGTGTATGCATGTATGTTGGTTTGTCTCTATTTTTGTCTTATTTCAAAGATGCATTTTGTTTTGTTTTGTTTTCTTTATTTAGATGACTGAGTAGCTTAGCATTACAAAGAACAAGTTGTTAAACCTACTATCACAGAAGCTCTGAGTGATTTTTGCTTTTTCTCACCAGTTCCACCCTCTCAGCAAGTAAGATAGTAACTGCAAAATGACATTTGAAACTCTTTTACAGAAAATCCTCCATCCAGAAAATTTATCTTTAGGCGAGAGACTGAAACTTCTCATTTTGCAAAGAGGAATAAATGAATGAAGATCCAGGTTACTGGAAAGAACTGCAAATATGTTGTATTATACATTTGCCATGTGCTGAGACTACAAAGATGAATTAGACATGACTTTTTCTACTTAAGGAGTTTTGTGTTTAAGTGACAAGTTAAAACATGTTTTAAAGTTTGAAACCTCAATTCAGTCCTGTATTTTAGAAATTCTTTTTTTTTTTTTTTTCTTCTTTTTTGGCCGCTTCTGTCATCAACCAGCAGGAGAACCTGTTTGGGTCATTTTAACCTGAGTCTCAGTTTTCTCTGTTCCCAATGACATTTGACATTGCTTCTGTGCATGAACCACACGGTCTGCATTAAAGTACATAATTCACATAATATACTTAACTTTATGTAATTACATAATTATGTAATTACGTATTCATAATATACTTAACAAAGTATCTGATACATATGTTATAAAGAAAATATCTGCTTACATTTCAGTTTAGTTAACTTTCTTAAGTAGCCTTAAGAAGCCAACTGTCTGTGTGTGTTATACAAGGTACTGTGGTATATTGGACCCAATATATAAGAATGAGTTTGGTTTAATTCTCAGCATCACCACTGCCAAGATCAATGGCCTTGTACATATCACTTCACTGAGCCTCATACCATTTATCTGAAAAATGATAATTAAAATATGGATATTTCATAAAACTAATTTTATTTTTCTTCTAATTTAACTGCCCTAGGTATATCATTTTTAAAGACTTCCTGTGCAGACAGGCTTTGTTGCATAGTCTCTTTGGTCACAATAATCACCATATTTCTCTATTATCAAACAAACCAATGTTGTATTGGAGGCAACCATTGGTCCTCAAATATTTCATAAAATGTTCAATACATGTTAATCCCTACAGCCTTCCTTCTCCTCCTTTTTCTCAAATATGTTAGCCTCTAAGATTTAGGTAACACTACACTGCAAAATTACAGTAATAAATATATATGTGAAAGGATATAGAAAAAAGTATTCTCTCTTTATTTCAAAACCTTAATCTGAAATTGTAATAAAGACTATTCAGTTTTTAATATGAGTTTCCTAATTATACAAATATGCCATTTTTATTTCCCAAGATATATTAAGGTGTATTGGCTTTTAAAATGCCATCACTAATTAAATTCTAGTACATTCTCCAATACTGCATATGCAATAGTCCCTCCTTACTTGTAGGGAATGTATTCCAAGACCTCAAATGGTTGCCTGAATCTATGGATAGTACCAAACCTTATGTATTTTATGTTTTCTCCTGCATATACATACCTATGGCAAAGGTTAATTTATAAGTTAGGCATAGTAAAAGATGAACAACAATAACTAATAAGATGAAACTATTACAACAATATACTATAGTAAAAATTATGTAAATGTGGTCTTCCCATTCCCCCCCCCCCAAAAATATCTTATTATACTGTTCTCACCTATTTTCAGATCGAAGTTGACTTCAGGTCACTAAAATCACAGAAAGCAAAACCATGGCTAAGGGGGATCTACTATAACTGGATCTATGATGCTTTTCTTCTCTCCTCTATTTAGATAGCCTTCCGTAGTTGGGCATAGGGACAATGAAGATTTTAAACTATAAGAAATGGTTTTGAAGAGACTGGTTGACATCCACTTTTCACATTTCAGAGATCACAAAAGGCTCTAGTTTTTTAGTAGAGTATCTTATGTTCAGGGACACTTAAGTGTCCTGTTGTGGCTTGGCATTAAAACAAATTCATTGATGTTCTTTCTGTGGGAATACAGGCTGGCCTTTTGTTTATTATTGTTATATTTTATTTGTATAGATATCCCGCCATGCTCTGTGCTATAAATAGTGATGTTTTTATTGTTAGTACCCTACGCTTAATAAAGCTGCAGTTTTCCTGGCAATTAATTGTGCTGACAATCAATGCAAGGCTGCAGGCGGTGTGTTTATGTGCTGAGCTTTTGATGAGTAAAGCCCTAAGAAGTCAAGCTGTCAGAACTAAATACACTGCTCAGACATAAAGTCACATTCTGTTCTTGGTTTGACCAAATGATGGTTGATTATAGGCTGAGCCTAGGCTTGGTTTTGCTTGTAAAGTAAATAATATTTGGTCACCTTTAAAAAATAAGGCTGGGCATTTATTTAGGATAAAATAACATGATAAAATTACTTGTATCTGCTTTTTCTCAGGGTATAGTCTATTTTTGGTAAAATTTCTTTAAAGTGCCCTAGAAACTTTTGGAAAGGTTTTAGCTTCCTCTCAGATTCTATGGAATGGATTTTGGCAGATTTGTACAACTTAGATAACTTCTCTGGACTATTTATGGCTGATGACTTTGTATTTTTCTCTCCATTTTTCCTTTCTTCTTTCATGTACCAAACAACATCCTTCTGTAACATTTGAATTTTAACTTTACATCCTACTCACTGGATGTTTACTGTTTATACAATAATCTTGACAATGGTGGATTAAAGGTGTTTGATTAAAATGAGAACAGATATATTCCTATACAAGTGTCCTTTATTGTCCTATACAAATGTCTAGCTGTCAATAAAAACATGAAACGTACAATATGGCAATAAGAAAACAACACAATCTGAAAGACAAAGTAATCATTAGAACTAAATTCAGATATGAAAAATATTTGAGCTATCTAACAAGAGATATAAAATAACTATGATTTATTATGATTAACATGGTAAAGTCCCCAATGAAGAGGATAGACAATAAGCAAGATCTTCAAAGAGACAGAGAAAGTATAAGAAAAAGATCAAATCTAAATATTAGAAATGAGAAACATGACAACAGTGACGAGGAGCTTATCAATAAACTGAATACAGCTGAGGAAAGAATCAGTGAACAGGAAGACAAATCTATAGACATTACACAAAAGAGTAGTAACAAAACAATAACAGAACCTCCAGTCTCTGTAACAATATCAAATGATCTAAAATACATGTAAATAGAATTCCAGAACATAAGAGAATGGAACAAAGGAAAAATTTGAAGAACTAATGGTTAAAATTTTTCCAAAATTGAGGATAGACCCCAAGCCACAGATTAAAGAACATCGAACAGGATAACTATTGCAATAAAAAAGATAAATATAAAATTTGAAATAAATTAAAAAGTAATGTAAAATGAAAGAAAATTAATAGAAAATAAAAGAAGCCACACATGAAAACAAAAAAACATGGGGAAAATATTGAAGGCAGCCAGAGAAAAAAGGCACATTGCATGCAGAGGAAAGGAACAAAGAATCACAGCAAACTTTTCTTTAGAAACAATGTAAGTTGTGAGACAATGGAGTGACATCTTTAAAGTGCTAAAGGAAAAAAAAAAATCTCAATCCCATATTTTATTCCCAGCAAAATATTCTTTCTAAAATATAACAGAAATACTTTCCCAGACAAAAATTATGACAATTCCAGAAATTATACTCCGTAAAAAATGTTAAAGGAAGTTCTTCAGAAATATGGTACCAGAAAGAAACTAGACATATAAAAAGAAAGAATATTATAAATAGAATGAATGTAGTAAACAAATTCATTGACTGCCTAAATAAAACATAGTAGAAATGTATTATGTGATTATGGCATATATTAATATAACAGTTAGATATATTACAATAGCACAATGATGGGAGAAAAAATTATAAATACACTGCATGATACTTATACTATACAATAAGCAATGTAATATTATTTATAGATAGACATTGACTGATTAAAGATGTATATTAAAAATCCAAGTGTATCCACTAAAAATTTTTAAAAAGAGGTGTGAACAATAAGTCAGTAGAAGAGATAAAATGGAATCACAGAAAAAATTAACTCAAAGCAGATGAAAAAGAGGTAAAATAAATAAAGAATAGACAAAACAAAGAGGAAAGAGAGAAAAAGGTGGTAGTTTTTAATCTTATATAAATAATCATAATAAATGTGACTAAACACATGAGTTAAAGGACAGAGATTGTTAGATTGGATAAAAGAGCAAGAGCAAAACCTCATTCTATGCTGATGTTTACTAAAAAATTTGGCCTTGCCTAAAGTGAGGTCTGTTCTTTCCCTCAGCTT
>CAUYSK010057864.1:0-48461 GCA_963575035.1 Avahi laniger
GACCCCAGTCTTCGGGGAAAACTGAATAGAACCCTAAGAAAGACTCTCTCCAAAATTTGTCAAGAGACCAGTTTAACTTGGGACAAAGTGTTATCCCTTGCCCTGTTGAGAATTCGGGTGGCCCCTAGAAGTGAGCTGGCATTTAGCCCCTTTGAAATTTTATATGGGAGACCTTTCCTAAGAGTTCCTAGCCAGGACTTACTCAATGATTGACCCCAGAGACAGAGGCTCACTCATATGTAAAATAGCTTGGCAATATGCTAACTAGTATTTCTGAGTTTGCTTCCAACAGGCTCCAGTTTCCAAGGACATGCCCCTTCATTCCACAAAGCCAGGAGACAAAGTGTTACTGAAAACCTGGAGAAACCAGCATCCTGAGGACCAGCTACAGCCACAATGGATCTGCCCATTTGAGGTGCTCCTAACAACTCACTCAGCAGTTAAACTTGCAGGAGTCAAGCCGTGGATTCATCACACTCGGATAAAAGAGGCACCGCTGCCAGAAACCACATGCCTCCAGGATTTATTACCCTCGGGGAGACTGGAGGAGCAGTGGGCTTGTGAGCCCTCAGAGGTCCTAAAGTTTCTCTTCTTAAAAAAAAGATAAGTAACATGCAGGTATATACCCTGTGCATCTGATTTGTTTGTTCCTTGGAGATTTTTGCTTGCCTGGTGAGACAACTCTTTAGTTAGAATTTCTCAAACTATCGCCTCCCCTGCTAACCTGTCTTGCTCAAATCTGGGTTTGTCATCCTAAACCACATTCAGTGCAAGACCATTCTGACCCTATAGTTGACTGACCCTGTATACAATTTCACTAACGCACCCTCCTGTACGTTGAATTTACAGGAGCCTGTCTCTTGGATCACCTACAGGGTACAACTAATAACTCTGTACTCTGAGGTCCTATGTTTCTTACTCGGCTGTTTATCAGACATCATATGCACAGTGACAGTAGGGACCCATACTCTCACAAGCGTACTTTCTACTGGGCTATCGGTCTCTCTAGATTGACCACCTGTTGTAAAAATTGATTGTTACAGTCTTTTCTGCGCTGCCCTCTTCAGATTATCTTATTAACAAATGTTTTAACCTCTCAGATAAGGACCATGGAACCCCTATCGGTACCATAGTATGCAAGTTGTATCCTCAAGGCTTTGGGAAACTAGTGACCTGTCAGCTCCTAGAGGAACAGGATCAACTCCCTTATACAGATCTTTGGTTTAAAAATTTAACCCTAATGTTACCTAAAAATGGTTCTATAAACCTTCAAACAGGAACAGACAATGTTGTGCATCCCTTGGATATATTTTTGTCTGCAGAGGCAAAGAAAGAACTCCCTGGGCTTAGGATTGCTTAACCAGCTGGACGATGGGGGACGCTTGTTTATCAGGACTCCTCACCACTCCCTTCTCAGTCCATAACAGATCCGCAGTTGCTCACTGGACCAGTTTCCTGAAATTGTTTTCATGAATAACTAGAGGAATTTTAGATGGGAACTCCATCTGGGGAGCCCCAAAACAGTACCTCCCCAGGGAAATCCCAGATGGAGAGGACTAATTCTTTAGGTATATCCTACGGCCCTGGTGACAGCTCAACAACGCGTGCTCTGCAACCTATCCATAACCCTGAAAATTATCACTAATGAAACTGCATTAGCAATAGTTGCTCAGCAAAAATCTTTAGACTCTTTAGCTCAAATTGTTAATGAACCCACGAGGGGGGTTCACTGTTGCTCGCCACACAGAAAGTTAATTACTGAGACAAGGAGGATCGTCAAGGAAGAAAGCATTTATTCCAGTGGACATGTCAACTGGGAGGAGGGAGGTATGAAATGCCTCAAATCTGCCTCCCCAGTCAACAGGGTCGGGGGGTTTTCTGGAGGTGAAATGAATAATGCATGAGGGGAGTGAGCATCATTACGTGTCTGGGGTGGAGTGCAGGGCACACACGCGCAGTGAGAAATCATGCTACTACATACATCCCATGATCAAAAAATGGCGGATACGTCGCTCCCAGGGTGGGGATTTTAGTATTACAATAAGTTAGGGGTTAATATTAGTCATTCTTTCATTCTTGTGTGCAAGCTCAGTGGGTCCTTGGGCATGATTTGTGGTGGGGTATCTCTTATTTTGTCTTCTCAGGACAAACATGTGGTGTAAGGCTTTGTAATAATCTCATGACTGCAAGGAGCCTCCAATCTTTCTGGGAAGGAAACTCAAAAGGGAATGTATCCATGCAAAAGAGAAGTTACAAAGTCCTGGTCAGCAAATCTTGAGGGCTTGGGAACTTGAAACATAAGAGAACTACAAAAAAAACTATAAAAAGTGTTTTCTTGCTTGTGGAGTCAATTACAAAATGGTTCTTGATAATTACATTGCTCTTGATTATATTTTAACAGAACAAGGGGGTGCTTGTGTTATAGCTAATTCTTTATGCTGCACTTATATGAATACCTCCACAGAAGTGGAAACACATATTGACAAAATTAGACAACAAGTTTCATGGTTACAACAGGTCAACAGAGATGATTTGAAAATGGAAGACTGGTTCTCAAGACTATTCTCTTGGATTCCTCAAGATATTTGTTCTACCCTTTCAGGGATCTTAAAATGTAGCCTTTCCCTTTTACGACTGATTTTCTTGATTTATCTCATAACAAATACATTAATTAAATATAGATTAAAATGTTATTTCAAAGGAACAAACAAAGACACACAAGTAATGGTTCTGGAAATGTTTAATCATTCACCTATGACTCTGTGAGTGCTTTCAGCAACAGGCTAAAAACTTTCATTCCTCACACTCCAATTACACCCCATTTCAGCAGGAAGCAGACAGCTCGATCCACGCCTTGATTCCCCAAGACTGAGGAATGAACAAAGGGAAGGGGGAAAATTGTAACTGGCTCCATAAACAGGAAAGTTTTTTTAAAATAGTGCTTTAGTTCTCTCATATTTTGAATGACTTTTCAGTGTTCACACGGTGGCCAGGGCTGGCTGCTCTAAGTGGTCTTGGCAGTGAGTTTTATCTCTGCACTGGTAGCGGAGCAACTACAGTTCCAAAGTAGGCAGAAAATAGAAAGCTCTTAGTAAGATTTGATGACCAAAACTTTGTAACTTTGTTGCACTAATGCATTCCTTTGAGTTTCTTTCCCAGAAACAGCAGAGCCTCCTTGCAGCCATGAGATAACTACAGTCTTACACCACCTGTTTGTCCAAAGAAGACAAGATAAGTGATACCCCACCACAGATTGTGCCCAAGGACCCTGCGCACAAGGCTGAAAAAATGACTAATATTAACCTCTAGCTCATTAAAATACTAAAATACCCGCCCTGGGAGGAACTTATCCACTATTTTTTGATCATGGGATCTGTGTAGTAGCGTGATTTCTCACTGCGCTTGTGTGCCCTGCACTCCACACCAAACATGTAATGATGCTCACTCCCCTCGTGCATTATTCATTTCATCTCCAGAAAAACCCCTGACCCTGTTGATCGGGGAGGTGGATTTGAAGCAGTTCATACCTCCCCCTCCCAGAAGACATATCTCCTGCGATAAATCCTTTCTTCCTCGATAATCATCATTGTCTCAGTAATTGGCTTTCTGTGCAGTGAGCAACACTGAACCTTCCTTGAGGGTTCGATAACAATGATGACACCACTGCATTCTAGCCTGGGTGACAGAGCAAGACCCTGTCTCAAAAAAAAAAAGAAGGGTCCCCACTATCAGAAGGGGACAAGAGGGCCGGGCATGGTGGCTCACTCCTGTAATCCTAACACTCTGGGAGGCCGAGGCGGGAGGATCGCTCAAGGTCAAGAGATCAAGACCAGAAGAGGACAAGAGAAGCACCGGCCAACTACAGAAATAGAAGAAATCCTCCTCTGCAGGATCCCTGGAGGCTCACCAAGCATTCTCAGGGAAGGAAATGGAGATTCCTAAAGGTAAAATCACTTGTCTAAGGTCACATGGCCAGGTCTCAACTCAGGACTTTGGACACAGAACTAGGCCTCTTTCCAAAACATACTGAATGAGGTCACACTGCAGGCCCAGGTCTGGAACCTTTAAGGTGGGGCACCTCCTCCCTTCTCCCCTTCTCCATCCTCAGCAGACCACAGGTTGATCTTCCCTGAGCCATGAGTGCCCAAAAGGGAAGCCCGTGATCTAGCCGTTTCTTGACACCCAAGAGAAAGACTTAATTCCCTTCCATGTTCAGGGCAGAAGGAGGGGGAACCAGGAAAGCTTCCCTCCCTTCTGCTAAGGGTCAGGAGCCCTGGGGAACCAGAGCTGCTGATCCCCCATGCAGGCTCACACAGCGGGAGCAGCTGCCTGCAGCCTGGGGACAGCCCTGGGTTACATAACCCCTGCCGTCAGCAGGTCATGTGGCAGTTCCCATAAGAAAGCTTTCCCAGGAGAAAGAGGCCATTCCCCACCTCCTGCAGTGACCTATACTCCCAGAGGCCTTCTTACAGCTCACTCCTTTCTGTGGCAAACTATAGGCCCCCCTGAACTGGGGAAAGTTGAGGCCCTCCCTTTCCTACACTGGGACGGGGCTAAGGACTTCCCGTGGGTCAGGCCCCCAGCGCCGCCTCAGGTGGGAGCCCAGGGAGAATGGATCAGTTGATTCCCTCTAGCACCAGCTACTCTGGGCAGCCCTGGGCCTGCTCAGTGGGGGCGGGGCCCGGGGAGTGCCCCCAAAATAGCACTCGGGGTGGCCTCCAAGGTCAGACACTGAGAACCCTGGAGAGGCTCTGCTCTCACACCCTGCTGGGCAGGCCAGACACGGCTGGGGAGGAGGAAAGGGCGGGCTCCCTGGGCCCTGGTGAGGGTGTCCGGTCCCCGAGGCAACCTTTTCTGTCTCTAAAATTGGACGTGGATTAAGAAGAACACTCCATTCGGCAAGAGCAGATGGAATTAGGCAGAAGCATAACCAGAATACTGGATTTGGGTCTGCGGCTCTCCACATAGCAAGAAGACCAAAATAAAAGACAAAGGCCCCCACTGCTTCACTTGACTAGCCTTAAAAATATAAATAAAAGACAAAGATGTCAGGAAAGAAGCGTATGAGGTGGAGTGTATGATGTGGGGGGCGCGTGATGTGTGCGTGGTGCATGTGTGTTGTATTGTGTGTGATGTGTGTCTGGGGCATCTCTGTGCCATCTGGTGTGGGGTGTGGGCACTGAGTCAGTGTGTGTGAGTAGAAGGTGACTTTTCAGGGTCCTCCCTGAGATTAACCAAAGGAAATGGGAACTGAGGTCAGAAGGGACGAGGGAATGAAAATGGGCAACCTGCAGGTGGAGAGAGAAAGACAAAGATGCCCTCTAGGCTCCAAGGGCACTCAAGACAGGAGGTCAGAGTGAGGGCAGGCGAGAAGCCCTCCCTTCCATGCTGGGAGGGTTCTTCCAGGGCCCGCGAGTCCCCCCACCCCAGAGGTGGAAGCCGAAAGAAGCACAAACCGCTTATCAAGTCAGGAATCAATGTGGCTGCCAGCTACAGGAAATCTGACTTGCAGGTGCTTAAACAAACAGCGGTCTGTCTCACACAATAAAGACTCTGGAAGTGGGCGGGGGCTGGTGTTCAGCAGTGTCAGGGCGGCCACCTCTGGGCTTCTCTTGGCCTTTCCCCATGGAAATATGCTTGCTGCAGTTTCAACTGTCAGGAGCCTTTTCAAAGCAGGAGGAAAGAGAAGGCAGTTTGTCCAACTTAGGTCCCTTCGGCCAGAACTGACCACACAGTCTCCCCTAGCTGCAAGGTAGGCTGGGAAAGCAGAGTGTAGGGTCACCACGATCCCCCGCTTGGCTGGGCCACCAACTCTGTTGCCCCAAACAAAATCAGGGGTCTGTTAGTAAGAAAGAAGGGGAAACAGATATTGGGAAGGCAGCCGTGCCCCAGAAGTGAGACCGTGGGTGATGAACATTTTTGATAAAGGCTAAATTAAGATAATATTCCAAAATTGATTTGAAAGGGCCTCAAGGGACCGGTGCAGTGGCTCACACCTGTAATCCCAGCACTTTGAGAGGCCAAGGCGGGAGGATCGCTTGAAACCAGGAGTTCAAGACAAGCCTGGGCAAAAAGTGAGACCCCCATCTCTACAAAAAATTTTTTTAAAAAATTAGCTGGGCATGGTGGCACACACCTGTAGTCCTAGATACTTTGGAGGCTGAAGCAGGAGGATCGTTTGAGTCCAGGAGTTGGAGGTTTGTGCCACTGCACTCCAGTCTGGACAACAGATCAAGACCTTGTCTATAAATAAATAAATAAATAAATAAAAATTAAAAATAAATAAAAATTAAAAAATGAAAGAACCTCCAGAAAACTATAAGGCCCCACTTTTGGAATGATGACCCAAGACCCCAAAGTCAGGGTCCTGGCCCCTTGATGTAATCATATCAGTCATTGTTAATTGTCTCAATCTTCACAGCAACCTCATGACGACATAGATGCTATTATTTTCTCAATCTACAGATGAGAAAGGAGAGGTTGGAGACAAGTTCAGAGACTTGGCCAAGGTCACACAGGCAGCGGGTGGCAGAGCAGGGGCCCGTCTGTGAAAGCTTCTCTGTCCACCACTTGGCACCTCGCAGAAGCACACATGGGTCAGGATCTTGTAGGCTCTAATCAGATACTCCTCAGCTTTTCAGTCCCAAACTCTTTGGTCGCTCCTCATAGGAAGTCGTCTCTTCCTTCCTTTTCTTCATTACTCATCTCTGGCCCTTCCCATCATCAAAACCCAGTAAGGAGGCCTTTGAAGTCAGACAGACCTGTGTTCAAATCCCCATTCTTCTCCTTGGCAGTGGGCGGCCTTGGGCCAGTTGCTGGCTCTCTGAGCCTCCTAAACACGGATAAAACCTCTTTGAGAGGTTGCAGGGTTAAGTAGGAGATAACAGATTAGAGCACCCAGCACAGTGCCAAGAAACAGCGGGCGTTCGATAAATATTGGTGCCTTTCTAGAGACACAGCAATGTGAAAATTCAGCCATGGATTAGCCCTGGTCTTATGTAAACCCAGATCACATCATTTCCCACACATTTTCCTGATAAAAGCTAACTCTTTATAATTAGGAGTCATCCGTTTTGCTTCCCTTTGCCGCTAAAAAAGAACTTGGTCTGAAGTCTTCAGTAGTTAGTTCCACTAGCATTTGCTTAGCACCTCCCAGTGCCTGGCACCTGCTCCCCAGAGGCCGGGCCTTGCCCTCTGGGAGCGCAGTCTCACTGCAGAGTGGCTCACGTGGGCAAATAACTCTAGAACAAGGCAGGGCGGGGAGAGGTGTGGAGCGAGACATTCAAAATGATGGGACTTCAAGGGTAGCAGAGGCCATCTGGGTGGGCTGCGGGGTGTGATGTGGCCTTGTCATGCCTACCCTAGGGAGCAATCTTCAGGGGCTACCGTGGAAGAGGTGCCACCAGGACCAGCTACATAATTTGGGGGGCACCTTGTTTAAAAGAGTGTTGAGCAGAGCATTAGACCAAGCATAGGACGCAGTGCGCATGGCACCTCGCGGGTCTATGTAGCTGGCCCCGGGGGCTGTCATTCCATGAGCCCCTTGCCAGCTCCCCGGGTCCTGCGGAGAGGACAGGTGCTGCCCCCTGGGACATGCTGGCACAGGCAGGACCTGCGGGAGATGGGCCCACGGGCCTCCTCCAAGCTGCTGACCATGTGTCACAGGTCCCCACTTTTGCCTCATGAGAATGATTCCTGTCCGGTGAGAGTCACCGGGAGAGTGACTGTGGGTTTCCGCAAGCTGGGATGGCCAGCAATTTCCCCGGCATGAGAAAGAGCCTCCCGGGATAGTCTTGGGCTGCTGGCAATGGCCTGCCCTCGCTGTGTCATCAGCCTCACCTCAAACCGCCAGCAGAAGGTGTAAGGACCAGGAAAAGGAAGGGGAGCCACTTTTTGCCAACAATCCCAAATAAAGGAACCCGCTGCTCTCAGATACACATGCCACGGACAGGAACCAAAATGGGACAAATAATAAACTGTACTGTACACACAAATACTGATGATAGGGACAGCACGAAAGTGAGACACTGAGGGACATCCTTGGGCTGCTTGGGCCCTCCTCTGCCTCCGGCTATTTTAAGGCAAATGTAGGAAGTTTTATGACATGGAGCCTGCTGGAGCATCATCAGTCTGGGAAATGCATACAGCTGGGATTGCTGCTTCCCACCTACTGCTTTGCTGCCCACCTACGACTTATTTTTACCCTCCTCAGAGCCCAAGAACATATTCCTGCGCATGTCCCAGTGTAGCCGGGACCCCCACTTCTGTGCACTGCCTTTGGGAGCAGCTTTGACTTGGGGCAACCTGTCTCCATCCCTACTGCTTCAGTCCCAGAGGCCAGGCCCACCAGGGGTGGGATTCTCCTGGCAGTGAGCAAGGAAGCTACAGAGTGCCAGGGATAACCCTCTGCACTTGCCAGACCAGGCTTGAATGTGCCCCTTCGTGGCCCGTGGTTACAGGGAGGTTATGACACTTCCCCCTTGCTTGAGCTCTTGCATGAGCCCTTCCTGAATTCCCCTTCTTTGAAATGCGCAAGGGCCTGTGGCCAGATCCCTCTGGTGGGGGCCTGAGTGTTGGGTCTCAGCCAGGGTCTGTCTCCTGGCTGCTCCACGAGCTCCAGGGAGGCTGGGACTTGGCAATGAGTCTCTTTGCACTGAGCCCAGGAATCAGCATGTGGAACTCAGAAGGTGTCAGCAAAATGTTGGATTGTCCTGCCATCTTTTTAAAATGACATTTTTTTAGCTGCTATCAAAAAAAAAAAAAACCACAAGAATTGGCAAGGATGCACAGTAATTGGAACCCTTGTGTGTTGCTAGTGGGAATGTAAAATGGTACAGACACTGTGGAAAACAGTATGGTGGTTCCTCAAAAAATTAAACACAGAATTTCCACATGATCCAGCAATGCCACTTCTGGGTAGTCTTGCAGAGGTATTTGTACACTCATGCTGAGAACATCATTAGTCACAATAGTCAAAAGATGGAAGCACAAGTGTCCATGGATGGATGAATGGATAAACAAAAATGTGGTATAGGCCAGGCTCAGTGGCTCAAGCCTGTAATCCTAGCACTTTGGGAGGCTGAGGCAGGAGCATTGCTTGAGGCCAGGAGTTCAAGACCAGCCTGAGCAAGAGAGATAACCCCATCTCTAGAAAAAATAGAAAAATTAGCAGGGCATGGTGACACATGTCTGTAGTCCCAGCTACTCAGGAGGCTGAGGCAGGAGGATTGCTTGAGCCCAGGAGTTTGAGTTTGCAGTGAGCTATGATGACGCCACTGCACTCTAGCCAGGGCAACAGAGTGAGACTCTATCCCCTGTGCCCCCCAAAAAAGAAGTAAAAACAACTCTATAATTGTTACTTGTTTCAGTAAAAATTAACAGTAAGTGATATAAAAGTTGAGAGGAGAGATAAACCACTTCCAACTGATAGAATTGAGGATTGCCACTTGAAGTGGGAAGTACTTGGATGAAAGAGGGTTTGGAAATGGATTGGGAAAGGGAGGACCTCTAAGGAAGAGCATAAACAAAAAGCTTTGTTGGGAAAATGTCCTTTATATGTTTCCAGTTGGCTGCTGCTTGCCACAGCATCAAATTGCAGCTCTTCAAAGGACCAGTTTGTAAGTTAGGACATTTTCATTGCTTCTTCCACTATAGGATTTATGACCAGAGGAAAATTGATGAGAATGAGAACAATGGAGTACTCAAGAAATTCTGTCCTCATCACCTGGTAAGATTCATGAAGGGTCAGTGGCACCAGGCTTCCCTCATTTGACCCCAAGGCTGCACCTGAACTTGTTGGTATGATGGGAAGAGCTTGGACTTTCGAGTCAGTAACCTGGATTTGAATCCTGGCTTTACCACTTACCAGCATGTGATCTTGGGCAGTCACTTCACCTCTGTTAGTTTCACTTTTTTAAATAAACAAAATGGAGATAACAATAACTTCCTTGCGCCATGACAATGAGGCCTAATGAGACAGTGTATATAAAATGGCTGGCACACAGCAGACAACCAAGAGAAGGTCCTAAGACTTTCCTCCCTGAGGTGGTCACATTTCATCAGTTGTACTCCTGTCTCTGTCTGTCTTTCTCTCAATTTTTGGGAGAAGATATAGGGGAGTTTGAAGGAAAGCCCGTTTCCTGAAGGTGGTATAACAAATGGGGGGGTGGGGCATCAGTCAGTATCTGCTCCTTATTGCAGGTGAACAGTGAGTCCAAAGCAAACATCACCTGTCTTGTGTACAGCCACGACGGCACAGGTACGTGAGCAGGGCCCAGCTCCTAGGCTGGCATGCCTCCTCTGTCTAGGGAGCTGCTGAGCCAGTGAGGCATGTGCCCTCCAGTGCTCACCACTGTGCTATAGCTCCAAGTGGAGCAGCTGGGGAGTAGCTGCCGATGGTGAGCACGTAGTGGGAGGATGCAGCAGATGACCCTTGGAGATGCCAGGCACCATTTGCAGAATGCTGCAGATGATATTTGGCAGGGCCTGTCCTGAAACCCAGGCTGCTTGCCTGAGCAGGTTCTCATGCCTTTGACTCATTACTGAGTTAATGGGTATGATTTTTTCTGAGCATTCTGCTACCCTTGGGTTGGCAGTATGTTCCTAGTCTACCCTGATTTGCCTGCTGTTCCAACTAAGATGGGTGCTATACCTGGGTTTTGGAGGGGGCACTACTGGCAAGAAGCCCCACCCCAACCCCCAATTCCTGGTCCCAGCCTTTTTCAGCCTTTGCCTTCACTGCTTTGTTCTTGTTCTTGGCAGAGCTCCTGGCCAGTTACAATGATGAAGACATTTACCTCTTCAACTCTTCTCACAGTGATGGGGCCCAGTATGTTAAAAGATATAAGGGCCACAGAAATAACGCCACAGGTGAGACTGTCTTTTTAGGTTTCTGTGGCCCAAGTCTGTTGGCTTGGGGAACCATAGTATCTCATTGAGATTGTGCAAATGGGAACTATCTGAGAAGAAGACTTGCCTGTGTCACTGTGGGCAGTGAGAGGTTATCCTGAATTAGGCTAGAGTGACCGTGTTTTCTCCACTATGCTAGAGGAGAGGAGGGCTTAAAGAGCATCTCTCACCACTGCAGTGATGTTGCTTCTAATTGGTGGGTATAAGGATACTAGACTTTTTTTTTAATGATTTCAGGTAACTTCAGAATTGGCACAAATGCCTTGTTAGGGAGTCAGGGAAAGCCTTCTTTAGTTAATGGTACTGAATTGCCTAAAGTAGGGGTAGCTTATACCTCTAGGGAGGGAGGAGTAAATGATTCTTTTGAATGAAGCAGAGGAGGAGGAATGGTAGTAGTACCTAGCCCTAGATTGCGATGAAGATTGGTCTTTTTTGTTCCATGTCCGTGGTTCCCAAACTTTGGGGCATATTGTAGTCACCTGACAATCTTTTAAAAACACAGCTGCCTGGCCTTAACCCCATACATATGGTTGAATTGGTATGGGGTACAACTTGAGCATTGGGATTTTTAAAAGCTACCCATGTGATTCTGATGTACAGAAAAGTTGAAGAATCACTGCTCTTTGTTATCCTAACAGATATCTGTCATAATTTTAACTTGGAGACAGTAGTTAGCAGTTAGTTTTCCTTTTTTTCTTGAGCTGGTGAGAAGGGAGGGAAAAAATCTGTACTTTGATCTCAGTCCACAAGCAGACAAAAGGAAGAGTGCCAGTCTCATGGCTGGTATGGTATTGACCATAATAGGTAGGACTCCCAGCTTAATTCCAGAGAGTGGAGCCATGTTCTTTGGAGTCCTGGCAACAAGCATAGTTCACTTCCTTCTTACAAGCAATTGTGGCGTATACCTTCATCAGTCTCAGATTAACTGATGACCCAAGAAACACAAGGTACCAATGAAGTACACATATCAAGAATAATCCTAGGGCACAGGACAGTGCTGCCTAGGAATGGGCAGAGCTGGGGTGATTCAGGTTGGGACAGGTTAGGCATTAGTGAGGCCTGTGGTTGTGTGATAGGGTATAGACTAATGAGACTGAGGCTGTTGCTAAGGGACTGCAGACTCCTGCCCTGTGGAGCTCTCTGGGAGAATATAAAGAGTCTCTGGGACTGGTGTGATTCTTGCAACTATCTATTATACACACATAATCTCTTGATTTGTTTTATGAAAATGAATTCTTTAGCTCTCAGCTGATTTAGAGTTTGTGAATAACTAAATTCCCTGTGAGATAAATATATATATAGGACTGATGCCAACCTCATGTGGTCCGTTCTCTCATTTATCATTTCAGTAAAAGGCGTCAATTTCTATGGCCCCAAGAGTGAGTTTGTGGTGAGCGGTAGTGACTGCGGGCACATCTTCCTCTGGGAGAAATCATCCTGCCAGATCATTCAGTTCATGGAGGGGGACAAGGGAGGCGTGGTGAGTATGGTGTGCTGGGCTGGCTGGCTCCCTAGTCTCTTCAGTGATTAAGGTAGGTTTTAGCAGAGCCACTGAATGTTCACTGTGACTACATGATACCATGTCTTAGAGGTGTGGCCAGCTAAATTAAAAGGCAGTATAAGGCCAGGTGCAGTGGCACGTGCCTGGAGTCTCGGCTACTCAGGCTGAGGTGGGAGGATCACTTGAGCCCAGGTATTTAAGTCCAGCCTTGGCAACACAGTAAGACCCTGTTTCAAGAGGGGGGTGGGGGGAAAGCAGTGTAGCCTGGAGGTGCTGAGGTTTTGATGGAATATTTTCTTCCTTTTCCTGTCTTCTATCCCTCTAAGACATGGTTTATTGAAAGAGAAAGAGATCTGAGGGAAGAACTTCTGTCCTGAGTGAGATAACATATCTCTAGGCATGGACCTTTTCTAAAAGAAAAAGCAGTGGAGGGCATACCCTCCTATACAAATGCTAAAGATGTCTCCATGTCTAGTCCTTTAGGTTGACTAAGTAGCAATCTTGTCTGGAACCTAGATCAGCAGATAAAACTAGGAAGCATTTTTTGGACAGCTGGGAAAATCAGAATACAGTTTATACATTACATAATATGATATTCATTATTAAATTTATTTGATTTGATAATCTATATAGGAGAGTATCCTTTTAGGAGATACATGTTGAAGTATTTAGGAGTGAAATGTGCTTATATTCAAATGGGTACAAACATACACATGATGTATAAGTTTATATATAGGGAGAAAACAAATGTGGCGAAATAATTTTTTTTAAAAAGTGGCTAAGCAGCCTGCTTGCTATATAACCCATGATCCTGTCACAGTCTGCCTGTCCTTTGAGTTCCTCAGACAACCTCTGTGGACATAGAGCAAAAAGGAAGAATGAGGATCGAATTTGGGAATGAAAAGTGATCAGCTCTTAAGATGTATCTGGTTAATTTTATCATCTTTTTTTCTTTTTCTTTTTTGAGACCCAGAGTTGGGAAAGAGTTCAGTAGCTTTCTGTAATTAGGCTTTTGTACTACAGAAGATAGGAAAGAGTTTGGAAGACTGTATTGTACTGATTACCCAAGATAGCCTCGTTTCTCAAGGCCTTTAAGGAATGACTGAGACGGCTTAATCTCTCTTTTAATTCCTTCTAAGCTGTGGGAAATTCATGGATCCCACTCATCTCTTGATGAGGTTTATTCAGAAAGTGGTTTTAGAATTTAGAATGGTTCCTTGTAATCAGGATTCCATTCTTTCTTGTGTTTTTCTTGCCCTGGTATGAGGGTATTTCAGATTTTCAGATTTTCTTCTTTGGGAGACCTGGGATCTAAACAAATTTAGGACTTTTGTGGCTTGTGAATATAAATGGAGAGGATTCTAGAAGTTCAAGGTGTGTCTTACTCTTTGCTGCTTCATTTCCTACTCATAGTCCACAGGTTCCCCACTGTCATCTGCCGCTAACAAACTCAAAACACTGGAGTCTTAATGAGATTTCTGCAATAGGCATGTAGTCAGAAGCAAGTCAGAAGGTGCCAGTGAATCCTTTCTTGATCATAAACTATTGTCTTGCATTCTGTTCCAGAGAGATGCAGGGCTGAATGCCCTCTCCCAGGCCAGCACTTGTCCGTTCTCCAAAAGCACTCTGCAGGCCAGTTTCCTTTCAGCTCAGCCAGTACCAGGGTTTGATGATTAATCCAAGTGCTCAGGTGGGGAGGGCATCTACTTGGGATGGGTGGGCCCCAGGCCTAAGTTATAGTGGTCCTAAGAGTGAAAGAGTAGAACAAGAGATACAGAACCGACTCCCTGAAGTGATTTCCCTTACTTGTTCTTGCCTCTGTGTAAGCCAAACGATCCACATGGCCCTCACTTGACTCCCTCTGTTTTTTTTTTTGTTCTAACCTTCAGCAGTGGGGGTCACCAGGCACCAGCCTCAATGTAGACTCATAGCAGTTCCGTATCATAAAGCAAATGTTAGAACCAAAAGGGATCTTAGAAGTTATTGTATACCTTGCCTAGTCTCCTGACTCTGTTTCTGAGTCTTGTCTTTGTTCCCATTCAACTTCACAGGGACAAGGGTGGGGGATGATGTCAGAGGACAACTCCTTAGTCTCCCAAGAGCACTTTGATGCTTGATCCCATTCCCTGCATTCCCCCAGCCCAGTCGTCTAAGGCCAGAGCTCTTTTCTCTGCTCAGGCATTAATTGACAGGATAAGTCCTGGCATTCAGACAGGTCTGGTGAAGTGACCAGGTACCCTGGCCCAGAAGTTCTGTCGGCTCCCCCAGCAGGCTCCAACTCAGGTACTGTATGTAATTTATTCTTGTTCCTCTTGCCATTGGCTTTGTTCTTAGTTTTAAGTTTCAAGGAATTGTTCCTCTGGGCTTTTTTATTTTGCTGACTTATGCAAGCAGAGCTAGCTCAGAGTACAGATCTATAGCAAGGGCTTATCAGAAGATGGATGAGTAAGGTCAGGTTGTGTGTGTAAGTTGTCGCATATCTTTTGATAATATTTCTAGGCAGTGAAGTTTTTTCCTAGTTGCTCCTCATACTCCAAATGCACTGCCTAAAAGAGCCCGAATAAAAACTTTGCAATGAGCTTATATGTAGAATGAGGGGAGGAGAAAAAGAATGGACTTTACTTCTAGGCTCAGACTTAGCTTCAGTCTTTTCTGAGCATTGGTTTGTTTATTTGTAAAACAGAAGTCAAAGAAAGAAGTCCGTAGGTCAGCTCTATTTTCCACGTCTGCCCTTGGCTTCTCCTCAGCTGCTCTCTGCCTGTGCAGGCAAGGCAGGGGAAGCTGGTCCAGAAAGAACTAAAAGAGGCTTTTTGCCAGGGGTTGTTTTCTTGGACTCTAGGGCAGCTGCAAGGCGGAGTGCCTTTCCTGTGTGTTCCTCATCTGACTAAAAGCTTGAAAATGCTTTAGCAGTTAGATCTGGGACTAGCTCTTCCGGTGGGGATGGGAACTGCCCTACCCTGCTCTGCCCTGTTAGGGAAGCTCCTGTTTCCAAGTTAGACAGCAGGGGGCACGAGTGCTTTCAAATAGCAGGAAGCTGCCTGAGCCACAGGCCTGCCTGCCACAGTTAATTTCTTCTGTTCAAGAATGTACCAGAGGGTGGCTGAGATTGAGGTTGTGGGGCCCCAGGAAGCTGCCTTGTTGTACCATACTGCCCCATAGTTGAGCTGTTGTGCTGTCAGGGCAGGTAGCAGGATGTTGCCCCCTGGGATGTGCATGCTTCTCTCAAGCAGACATGAGCCCCTCTCACCTCCACCCCCTAGCTCAGCCTCCTCTTCTCAGCCTATGTCTTCCTTCAGTTCTAGTAAACAGTGCCAAATGAGTATAATTGTCCTCTGACTCTTCTCTGGGGGCTCAGTGGCAGCTGCTGCTTTCTTCATTTTTTAAAATTTATTTGCCACTTGGTGAAAGCCACTGAGATGGTTTTTTCCAGCCTTGGGCAAGTTGGAGTTTTGGAATCCGGAGTGAATGAGGTCATCTGAATCTTACTGCGTTTTTGTGAAGCTAGCAGTAAGCTTGGTCAGTCACTCGCCCACCCTTAGGGCTATATCTGGGGATGAAGCCACCTCTGACTTATACATAGGAAATGATAGATGTGCCTCATCTTATACCCAGTCTGTGTCTGGTGTTTCCTCTACTCCCAGGGCCCTTTGGTCTAGGCTCAGGATGGGTGGGCCTGCCTTTCCAGCAGCTGCCTTAGCCCCAATCAAGGGCAATTATTTGGCTCAAGGTGAGTAGTGGTTTTTAAACCCTACTCCCACACACCCCTGAGCCTGTATTTTCCTTTCTTCATGACCAGGTAAACTGTCTTGAGCCCCACCCTCACCTACCTGTCCTGGCAACCAGTGGCCTAGACCATGATGTGAAGATCTGGGCACCCACAGCTGAAGCCTCCACTGAGCTGACAGGGTTAAAGGATGTAAGTAGCTGACTGCAAAGGTTCTTTTCTTCTACTTTCCACATATTGTTACGATTCTTTGTTGTCATAGGAAGGAATAATTTGCTGCCCAGTTCTTTAAAGGTACTGCTTTAAACCTCCTTCCCCCATTCCTGTCATTGCTGCTGTAGGAATAGTCCTACTCCAAGGGGCAGCTATGAAGTGCCACTAGTTGGGAGTATGTTGGGGTAGGGAGCATCTTCAAGAATTATCCTATTTTAAAGCCTCCCACTTTCTCAGTGGCTGAACCTGGAGCATCCTTCCTAATCTACTCCACTTCAGCTTAACGGGAAACTTTTATCGGGATTGAACACCAGCCTTCTTGATCAAGTCCAGGGTTCCTATACATTGCTGCCTCCACCCCCAACCCTTTTGGGTTCCAGGTGATTAAGAAGAACAAGCGGGAGCGGGATGAAGATAGCTTGCACCACACTGACCTGTTTGATAGCCACATGCTCTGGTTCCTCATGCATCACCTGAGACAGAGACGCCATCACCGGGTAAGCTGGGGTTGGAAGTGAGCTCCCAAGGGCAGTGACCCTCTCAAGAGGGTTAAAAAGTTGCAGAGTAGTGACTTTAAGGAGAAATCAGGTCTTGGTTGGGTTTCCTGTCCATTGTTCCCTACCCTATCAGATCCCCGATACAGCCTTGCAAGAGCCCACCAGCAGAAAAAGGTGGTGTCTGCTCTTATTCTCCATCGTCATACAAGCATAGTGCCATCTTCATAAAGGCAAAGGCAGGAGGGTGGGGAAGGAGTTGAGAAGAAATAAATCTCAGGGTGACCCTTCTGTTTTTCCTTTCATGCCAAAAGAGGTCCAGGACAGGGGTTGGCAAACCGGCAATTGACATGCTGCTGGTTTTTGTAAATAAAATTTTACTGGAATGCAGCCACATCCATTCTGTGTATTGTCTATGGCTGCTTTCATGCTACAGTGGCAGAATTGAATAGTTGTGACAAAGACCGTACGGTCTACAAGTCTAAAATATTTAGTATCTGGCCCTTTAAGAAAAATTCTGCTGATCCGTGTCCTAGAGCATCTGAATTCTAGCTAAGACTTAACAGGCTTGTCCTTGTTCCATCAAGGGAAGTTACTAACAAGCCTTTCCCATCCCACAGCGCTGGCGAGAACCTGGGGTTGGGGCCACAGACGCGGACTCTGATGAGTCTCCCAGCTCCTCAGACACATCGGACGAGGAGGAGGGCCCCGACCGGGTGCAGTGCATGCCATCCTGAGGCCTCGTACCTAGGTGGGGCGGGCTGGGGCTACCAACCCGATCCTGCCTGGGCAACCCTTTCCTCTCCCGGGCCCTTACATTCAGCAGAAACGCACTTTGGACTTTTGCTTTAGATAAAAGAAAGACATCCCAGGAGAAGGACAAACCAGAAGGGAATAAACCAACAGAGAGTACCTAGGAATGGGAGTTGAGCCCTGAAATGGGGTTCCATGGAAAGGTGCATAGGACTCAGCAGAAATAGCCTCTACTCAAAAGCCTCTTTTTGGAGGGGGAAAAGGGGAGCCTATTTTGTTAACTGGTTTGGGATAGAGTATGGGGTTTCTTTTTCTTTAATCTCCCTTGTTTCTTGGGCAGGGGGGTGGGGGGAACAACTGGCTATTCAGTACCAAGGAGCCGGGGGGGGGGGTAGAAGTGCCACTCTCTTTGGTTTAGGTTTTTGACCTTTTTTTCCTTTGTTTTTTTAAAAGTCTATGACAGTTTCATTGTTCCCCCCCCAGCAACCCCATCCCAGGATCCAGTTTTTTCTGGGAAGCCCTTAGAGTCCCTAGACATCCCACACTCTTCACTGCCCTTTCCACCTCATTCATTCTCTGTACGTATCACAGTGTTTTGCACTTGATTATGTATCCTTCACTCTCTTCTCTTCATCCCATCACCCCTGAATAGGTTAGGTGAGTGAGGTTGGGGAGAAGTGGGAGGAGGGGCAGAGGTGGAGAAAGAAGAGGAAGGATGTTACCTCTTCTGTTATTTAAAAAAAAGTTGTTTGGTGGCAGCAATCTCCCTGTCCCTATCACTGTTAAGAGGCCTAATTTTATATCTATAAATATATTAAAAAGCAAGTCAAAGTTGGATGTATCAAGGTAAAATTGTCAAAGTTTAAATACCTATATATTCTCTATGAATGCAATAAAGGGACTGAAAGGAAGAGTGAGCGAGAGTAATGATGTGGAGGTGACACCTGGGGTCAGCTTACCTCTGTGTACGGCCATTGAAGACTGCGGCTTATCCCTTAGGTTTTAGGAGGCTCAAGAATGGAAGGATCCTCAGTTCTTCCCTTCCCCACTTCCCTGCCTTGGTGTGGGATTTGGGAAAAACAGGAAATTTCTCTCAAGTCTTTGCCTCATATCTCCTACCTCTCCTTAAGTCTTGTGGGGGTCCCCAGGATGGCTCTTCTAACCTGAGGCTGGCCTGTCTTTAAAACTTGACTGAACTATGACTTCAAGAAGGGTGCCGCCACTGCAGACTCTTTCTGGTACTGTTTATGACAGAAGACACACACATACACACACAGAGTCTCTTACCTTTAGCTGCTTTGATTCTTTAAGCCACCCAACTCCACGCCAGCTCCCTTCCTAATGGAAGAGTGAAGGGAAAGACTTCCTGGGTTTGACTTTATACCATATATCTTGGTATTGAGGAACAAGTCAGTAATCTAAGAATTGATTACGGTGGCTGAGATTTGGGCACTTGTCCTATCGCTGGTCACTGAGTATGAAAGTCCCAGTTGAATTCTTGCCCTCAAATGCTTTTGCTGCTATTTTTTTTGCCCTCAGTTCCCACAAGATCCAGTCAGTAATTCTGCATCCTGGGACAGTCGGTTTCTACAACCAGGCCAGGAAGGAGCGGAAAAGAGAGGATGGTATTCTCAGACACTCCTTCCTCCTGCCCCTTTTCCTAGCAGCTCTCAGACCAGTGGTTAGCTGCTGCACTTCCTCCCTGAGGTAGCGAATGTGTGGTGACTGAGTGGTCTGTGTTCCTATTGCTAGTGGAGTGACGGGGTGGGTTGAAAACCATGCACTCTGGAATTTGTTGTATTTTCTCTCAGTAAAGCTTTTTTTTTTTCCTGACTGCTGCTCTGTGTGGTATGTGGTCCATTCATTTATGATGGACTGTTTTTGCTCCTTTCAATGTAGGTACCTGACCCTACCTTCTCACTTCTGCCCATGTTACAATTTTAGTAAGTCCAGTCTAGGATATGCATGCTTCCGGTGCTTGGGCTACAGCTGCTGACTGCTGTCCATTTAGCTCAGTGATACTCAGAAGGTAGGGGCAGGATGGGGGGATGATGATATATTTCCCCAGCCCCTGTTACAGGCTACAAAGCGGGATATGAGGATAAATATTGCTCCCCCTCCCTTCCCAGTGATTCAAAGCCTCCAAAATTCTGGTCATTCACAGAAATTTAGAATCAATCAGGTACAGTACAATCAATCACCTTTATTCCAGGGTTAGAACAAGGCCGTGCACACTGCAGACAGAGGAGCACAGGATGGGGCAATCTCACAGCAATAAAGGGGTGGGTTGGCAGGTTAGTCTTTTTAGATTACTTTGCCTTACAGAGAAACTATTAGACTCTGCTGAGAATAACCCTGTCTCTCTTCTCCCATTTCTTCCATAAGTAAGGCTCCTATTCTCACTCTTATTCTCACATAACATAGCCCGGATGGAAGGACAGTTCATGTTAATTTTCCCCCTCCCAATTCTACAGGTATCTTTCTCTTAAAGGAGAAGCCAGACAGGGCTGGGGAGACTTGGGAAGGTCCTTTAAGGCAAAACCGTAGAGTCCTCAAGGTGTGTGTGTTAAGGCAGGTGTCTGCATCGGTGGCCAGAGGGGACGGGCAGGCTGGACCGGGCTAGGAGTCAAGGGTGCTCTCTAACCAGTCTGGCTTCTTCCTTCTTCCAACAGCCAGCCCTCCCCTCCCACTAAAGGTTTGCTCCTACATCATAAAAGCTTCTATCTTCAACTTTCTCTAAATAGTCTCTGAGATTGCATATGAGTTTAATTTTTTTTTAAAAAGCTTTCTTTTTTGTTTGGACTATGTAGCAATTTGACTCTGCCACTCCCTTCACTGTGGCATTCCCCTCCCACCCCCGCTCTGGCCTAGACAATAAGTTAATGCTAGACACCACAAAAAAAGGGCAGACATGGCAGTGCGGGTTTAATATACATATACGTAGAATATATATGTACACACAGTTAGCACGGTCGGGTTGGGGAGGGGCATCTTGGGACAGGCAGGAGGCTGGGGTCACTCAGTGTACTCCAGTGACTTGGCTAGGAGGCCATCCACAAGCCCAAGGGGCCAGGATATTAAGTGAGAAGGGTTACTAAGTCCCCTCCTGGTTTGAATTGGGGTGGGGATCAGTGCAAAGGAAAACACTGTAGTTAACTTCACTTCTTTCTGGCTTGGGATGTTCTAGACCAAGGAGAAAGGGAAGGTTGCCTGTTGCCTGCACAAATCACATTGGGACCCTATAGGTGGAGGCAGGATTGGGGTTAAAACCTAAGGATCTCATTCCCCAATTTCCCTAGGTTCGGAGTCAGGATATGCAACAGTCTGTGTAGGAATAAAGAAGTGGAAAAAGCGGGCCCCCTCCCTCTGCCCTCATGCCCATCTCAGGCTCAGTGGTGTATGTTCCCAGCACAGTCTCTGCAGAGCACAAGTGGGTGGGGCATCTAATGCTGGCTGCTCCATGGGTTTGATCTTAGGGATCAGGAAAGGATCCAGTGGTTTCTCATGAGATCCCTGGCTCACACCCATCCTACGCCCACGAGAGGGAAGCAGAAAGGGACTGCTGGCACCTCGGCCCTCCAACCTGAGGAACAGCAAGAAACTGGACTCTTCAGTCAGTTCATCATGAGGGTACAATACTGAACTCTGGCTTTTCTTTGCCCCTTCCAGGTGGGAGTTGGGTGGCCTCTTCACCTTCCCTCCCCACTGCTTTTCCTTGGACCCATCTACCTCTCCCATCTCACCCCCACCCCAACTCCTCAGTGTAGGAAAATTCAGGTCCCTTCTACTTCCACACTTTAAAGAAGGGGAGGGGAGAGTGGAGGAAAAGTGCTCATTTCTATTTGCATAGAAATAGCCCCCACCTCCTGTCCTCCTAGAGTGGGGAAACTAAGCCCCCTCCAGCCCCTGACCCCCATCCCCTCATAAGGAGGAACTAGATGAGCTAGACATACAGACATACAGCCAGAGCGTGCGCACACGCACACACACGCGCACAGTAAGGGGGTTAGGACCAGGTTAGTAAGTGGGTAGATGGGGGAGAGGCTTGCCCCCTCTCCGGGAGGATGGGGGAAGGAAGTGGTCTGATGAAGGTCCAACCTTCCTCCTCTTCCTCCCCCTTGCTCAGGCCTTCTTCGGTGGAGGAGCCAATTTGATGATCTCTTCCTCAGAGGGCTGCCGGATAATGTCTGGGGGCAAAAAGGGACGTGTCCAGGGATAGAAGTTGTGGGAGATACGAAGCAGGCCATTGAGCATCAGCCTTCACTCTCCCAAAATTCAGGGATAATCGATGGGAGGGGGCAGAGGTGCAGCTACATTAAAGGCATAGCGTCTTACCTTTGTACTTCTTGGCACTGGGGATACGGGTTAGCTTGGTGTCCAGCTCATCTTCCTCAGAAATCTTCAGAACACGGGTTCTGTAGTCAACCACCATAGTGAGTAGGTCAGGACGGCGAGAGATCTCAAAGATGTGCTCAATGTAGGAGAGGTTGTCTGGAGAAAAGGCAGGAGAGACTGACAGTCAGAGTTAGGCTGTGACAGTCATGTTCCCCACTCTACCAGACTAGTGTTCTGGAACCAAGGCTGAGGTCCTCACATTGCTCATGGGAAGGGACAGCACTAACAGAAGAGGGGCTACTAAGCCAGGTAAAGAAAACTAAGGTGCCCAAACAGTACAGAGGACTATTCCCAGAAGGGCAGAGAGTTAGTGAAGTTTCTCAATTGTAGATTTAGAATGAGAGATTTAGGTTAGATGCCAGGTCCCATATTGGAGGGAGGGGACAATAGAAAAATTAATTTGCCTTCCAGATACCCCACTCCCAACCTATCCTTTTTCTGCATTCTCTCCAAGTAAGTATCAGAATGAATTTACTGGCAGCACATGTAAGACTGGAGGGGTGGAATCTTAGACAACCTAGGAGAGATCCTGGGTCTAGTGAAAAAGGTTATTCTGAATGAGAAAAGGCTTGGACACCACCAGAAGGATGATCCTCCATGGCGTGGCCAGTTCCAGGAGATTACAGATGCCCGTAGACTTTCCCTGGCTGCCCCTCTCGGAGTGTTGCAGTAGTCTAACTATAATACGTCTTCCTTCAGCCTCCCTGCTACCCACACTACAGTCAGAATAGCATGTCTGAAGGGCCCTGAGGTCATTCACCTCACCCATCAAATACCCTGTCACTCAAGGCCCTGTACAACGGTCTTAACTTACCTTCTCAGCCACTACTAAACATACCCTACGTCCCAGTCAAGCCAAGCAGGACACTGCTTTTCCAAACACACCCGATACTCTCTCACCTCTGTGACTGTGTTCCTCTGCCTGGCATGCCTCTTTTGAATCCTGCCCTAGAAATCCCACTTGCTTTCCAGGGCCATCTTAAACACCAGTTCTTCCCTAAAGCCTCAGCTGCCTGGGATTGCTCTACCTGTAGACCTCTTCCCCCTTCACCCCTAGCAGTAGTCTCCAAAAGTGGGTAAGAAAATGTTAGAACTTGTGGTTTTATCTTAAATTTTACCACTTTTAAATTCTGTTTTTATTACGTATGTGATAATACAGGAGTATCTGAGTAACATTTTTACTGACAAGGGGCACAATGAAAAATGTCTAAATGTCAAAACTGTATAAAGCCTCCTATACTTTCTTAGAGTATCTCTCTTACTCTGCCTTGTCATAGAGGGGCACGCTTTGTGTATATAAGAGTTTTGAGCTCATCTCTATCTGCTGAATGAACTGAGCTTGAAAGGCTGATGGCAGGATCCCTGTGCTCCCCTCCCCCACCTTTGTCCAGCTTGTTGTGGCTCTCCAGGAAGCTAAACCAGGCACTGCCAGTAGTGATCTCCTCACTCTTTTCACTGGGGATGTCCTCCTTGCAGGCTGACTTGAGCTGTTCCAGATCTTCAAGGGTGATGTTGTTGGTCAGGTCCTGGAGAAGGGTCCCGTACTCAGCCATGACTGGGTTGGGAGGCAAAAAAGGGAGAGGAGTTGAGCTTAAGATACGGGGCAAGGTATGGGGATCTGGCTCACTCACTGGCAACTACCGCATCCCCTCACTCTGCCCTATCAGACAGGTGCCTAGAACATGGAGGTTGGGTGTGGCCAGGGCTGGAGGGAGAAAAGGAAGACCTAGGGGAGGTGACGCGGGTAGACAGGAAGAAACTCAGAGCTAGGAGCCAGGCTGGAGCCTAGAGTGACAAGTCATACCTCCTTCTCCCCACCATCTTTTTCTTCTTTTACCCCCTCTAACAGTAACCCTGGCAACAGTTCCCCTGACTGAGGAGGCGGTTACCATAGCAACCTGCTCCCGACTTTCTCACCCGCTGTCTCCAAGTCCCCCCCAGAATCGCCCCACCCACCTGCAACCCCTCCCCATGTCAGGGAAAAAAACCCAAAACACTCAAAAACAACAACCAGGGAGAGGCTTGCTGTGGCAGTCAGAAGCTAAGAAGAAGGAACTGGAGGGGTTGGTAGGAGCTCATGTTCTAGCTTCCATTCTTCCCTAGAAGCAAAGGGGTCCCTCACTTCAACTCCCCACCACCCCACTAATTACTCATTTTGGATGGATGCCCAGTTGCTTGGTCTGATGGTTCCCTGGCCCCTCCATGCTTAGCCTTGTATTCGTCATTAGGGCTTGAGGTGGGGGAAGCAGTGGGCCACCCCCACCTTTGTAGAGCCCATTTTCTCACTTGATGGTTAGCAGGCCCCCACTTAGCCCTCTCTCCTAGCCTTTGTGCTGTGCCTGCAGCCCCCGCGCCCAAGAATACCAAGCGGCTGC
This sequence comes from Avahi laniger, assembly GCA_963575035.1. Taxonomy (NCBI): domain Eukaryota; kingdom Metazoa; phylum Chordata; class Mammalia; order Primates; family Indriidae; genus Avahi; species Avahi laniger. The sequence goes on from CAUYSK010057864.1 coordinate 24,364, forward strand.
CTCTGGCCCCTTGCCCGGTTCCCAGGCTGGCTGGGTGGTGGGGGGAGGGGAGGGAAGGGAGTTAGAGGAGTTTGGATGCTGCTCTGGGGGAGTCTGCTGGAGGGGACTGCTACTGCTCGCATCAACATCCTGCTGGCACTGCCTTCAGCATAGCCTCCCATAGGGGGCGGGGCAAGGCCAGGTCTCATCTAGGCCTCACCCCCACCCCTCTATTATGATCCTTAGGTGAAAAAGAACATTCAAGGCCTATCTTCCACTAAGATAGGAACTGGCTAAGACAGAAGAAAGAAAGCTGTACCTTAGAATGAACTTTCTGGATTTGATAAAATGTGAAACTCTACTAGTGAGCTCAAAAAAGGGACTTACTTTCCATAATGAGTGGAATATATTTCCTTTTACTCAGAAAAGCAAAGTATTTTTTAAAAGTAAATCACGTCATAAACACTTTGTGGATAGGCCAAGGGGTGGGCAAGGAGCTAGATGAACTTGTACCTATCTGAGGCTGCCCACAAATCACCCCAACATTGGGCTGGGAAAGTGGCAGATCAAAATGGGCTGGTTGACACACTCACATTTTCCTTCCTTCTCCCCCTCTACTGCCGGGGAACTGAGGCAGAGGCATGGCCACTGCAAAATAAGAGGTACGGACCCCTAAGTCCCCTTTCCCAGCCCCCTACTTGGACCAGAATAAACAAGCCTCTCTTGGTGGCAGGCACCGTGACACAGACAGACAATGAGCCAGACAGCAGGGCTAGCACGACCCCTGAGAGAAACGGGCACGCATAGGCACAGCCAGGTGCAACCATACAGAAGGGCCCAGCGGTGGCCCTGCCAGGCCGGGCCGGGAACAATGCTCTCTGACTGTCAGCACCAGGAACTGTCTCGCCTTGAAATCTAGGTCACAGCAGCAGGCTCTGGAGCCCAGCCCCTCCCCTCCTCCACTGATAATCCAAGGACAGAGAGGGGGAGATGTAGATGAGGAGGATGATGGGAAGGGGGTCCAGAGATGGAGATAAAAATGGGGGAGGTGAGGAGAGCTGGAAGGAGACAAGATGACCCTGCCCCAATGGAGCAGATGTGGTAACCTAAAAAAGGGGACAGAATTTAGGGTATTACTCCCCTGCCTTCACATGGGAAGAAGAGTTTGTAAATATGAGCAATCCTGTGGGAGGAAAGTTGTGTGTGTGTGTGTGTGTGTGTATCTCTTGGGAAGAGTTAAGATTTAGGGCTCTGAATCTAAAACACAGATCTACAGAGGAGGTGGGTGGGAAGGGATTAATGTGTGTAACACACCCACCCACAAAGTGGGGGCAGTGGGTAGGAAGTTTCTGAGAGAGTGAAAGATACAAGGAGGCCCCTAAGAGAAATGAGGGGTGGGAATGTTAAAGTGGCAGAGGAGAAACGTGTGTGTGCCATTCTCCTGTGGATGCTGGGTATGGATATGGGTACTTGGAGGAGGCAGTGGCTGGTATCAGTCGGTGTGTTCAGATGTGTCCTGGTAATGGAGGGGTGTGTGCCAGCCCTGGATGTGTGGCTGTGCGTGCACTGGCTGTGAGTATCTGTGTGCTTGTATGTGTTGGAACCAGCCAAGAGTATGTGTTAAGAAGGTATATAACCACCGGCTCACATCCAGAGGAGGGAGAGGAGCCTACATAATGGAAGAAGAGCGCTGGGGTTGGGAGAGGGAGACTGAGGCCGCAAATGAGGAATGGAGTGGGGGGAGGGAGCACACCGTCCGCAACTAGAAGGCTACAGCCTCAGTTCAGCTGTTACCAATAGCAACCTGGGTTCGTTAGGACAATGATACCACTGGATGGGAGGAGTGTGGGGAATGGTAAGAAGGGACAGAAAGGATAGGAATAAGGCCCCCTGAGGGAATAAGAAAAGGCAGCCCGGTTGCCTGCCTCCCTGGGGAGATCCATTTACCCAGGCCTGGGTGTGGCAGGGGCAAGGGCAGCATTGTTTGGGGGAAATTTTCAGGTTGTGGGGAGGTGGAATCTCCTTACATGGCTCTCAAGTCTCACTGACCAACTGTTGTCCCTGGGCTGGGCTGGCCATGGTGAGGCTTAGCAGAGCTTGGCTCTTTCGTCTTCCATGTCACTTTCCTCACCAGAGATTCAGAATTCCTTAGAGCCTATGGAGAAGTCTTCTACCCTCTGGGCTCTGAAAAATCCTCCTGATCTCTGGAACAGTACAGAGGGCTGCCTAGGAATCACCAGGCAGCCTGGGCGGAGGCCATTCTTGGGACAGGATACCAGGGGCAGGAACCGGAGCCTCGGCTGCCAGGAAGTCAGTCCCTTTCCCTCCCAGCTTTCTGTGCTCTGCTCACCGCTTCCTCACACCTTCCTTCCTCCCTCTCCTTGCAAGCTGGCCCCAGGCAGAGCCCTGATAAAGGTCAAACCAACTGAGGATGCTGGGGAAGAGGGGCAGGAGGTAAGGATCATTATATGCTGACCTTTTAGGGTAGGAGTTGGGAGAATGATAGGTGGGTGCTCCATGGGCACTGAGGGAGGAAGAGGCAGGCCTGGGGAGTGCTTTGAGAAGCCTGGCAAATGGGCTAACCACCTGTAGAGGAGGTGACTGCACCAAAAGAATTTCTGTGCATTTTGACTTTAATTCATGGTAGACTGTCCCCTCTCCCCTCAGTAAATTTAAGAAGTGAGAAGGAAGCCAGAAGATTAGGAGTTGCTGCCCCTCCCTCCTTCACATCTGCTGCAGCTGCCTAAGGCTGAGGGGAGAGGCCATCCCACACAGCTGCAAGAACCCGGAGGTCCCTATAATAGGAAGGAGGGGGCTCCCTGGCACTCAATCTGTCAGTCTTTTGCCTGAAGTTGGGGGAAGTAATAAAGGGGGGGCAGATGGGTGGGTAGGGAAAGCTTAGAGTTCCAGCTATCATATTTTAAATTATATCCAGGCCCCAAATTCAAGTAGTCCTGTAGTTTATTTCCTTTAATATCATACTCAATTGACTTCTTCCCTAAGCTTTTATCAAGCTTTGGGTGGGGGACTGGGGGGTGTCTTTTTTCCTGTAATAAGGAAGATGACGAGGGTTTTCAGGCTTCCAAGTTAGCCTGGGAATGAGGGAAGGCAGGACACCTGGGCCCCAAAAGGTTCACTTCAGTCCAAGAAGCAAAGTGAGTTTACCCCTGAGCATGAGGACAGGGACTAAGCCTTCATCACTTAGTCTAAGAGAAGGGCCAGACCCAAAATGGGGCATCAGGTGATATCCGGCATTAGGTCAGGCAGGCAGAGGAGGGCTATGTGATGGTGAAGAGAGGAATGGGACCTGTGACTCGCCCTAGCCTGTCTCCACTCATGTGGTTGTGGCACTTCCTGCTCCTATTTCTGTCTCTCCCCCCCATCTCTCTTCATCTGTTTGCTCTCTCCCTAGTCTCTCAGTCTCTTTTTCCTCCTTGCCTTTCAATGCGCTTTCATCCCTTCCAGCTTTTCGTACTCACACATCCCACTTGGTGGTAGCCATGAATACTTAGGACTCCTAGGCTCTGTGATCAGCATCCTCATCTGAATACTCAGGAGCTACTATTGGGAGAGGGTGAGCATCCCTGCTGCAAAAGATAAAGTTTTAGTGGGAGAGGCCTGGAGGTCCAGTGCTTGGCACCCTGCCGGCTGGTGGAAAAAGCCATCATGACATTGTACTTGAGGGTCTGTGTGATTTGGGTGAGACACTGTGTTATTCTGTGACCCCCTTCATGCATGATAACACATGCACACAAGATGGGCACAGGTGTCATAGAAGTGAGGAACAGGCAACCAGGGAAGCCTGTAGCCTAGGGCATCACTGGCAATTTCTCCAACAGAGTGTTTAGCCACAAAGGAAAGAGCAATTAAAGCTAATCTCTTTGACAGCCTGGGGGCCAGACACTAAACAAACATATTCAGCCTGTTTCCCCTAACTCCCTGTGGTCCTACCATCCTGCTTTGATCCTTCTTAGTTTCTAAGCCTCTCTAGTCCACTCTCCAGCACACTTCGCACTCCTCTGACCATCTCTGTCACACTTCCTCCCTCTCCCTGGTTCCCTATCTCTGGCCCTCTGGCCCTTTCTGGATGTCTGTCTCCTCACACACATTCCTCTCATTTTCTCTCTGACTTGGGTTCCATCCTTGGCTGACTCATTCTTTTTCTCCCTCTCCCTTTCTTCCACCCTCCTCCTCTATCCCTTGGCCACTCATGGCCAGAAACTAGCCACTCCCAGCACCCTAAGCTCTAGCTGGACCCAGCAAGAGAGGTAACCAGAAGCCCCTACCTTCTTTCACTCAGCTAAGAGGACCCCGGCTCATAGCCCTCAGCATACATCTCCTTGTCCTAGAGGAGAGAGATCACAATTTTCTCCCATCTTTTCCCACCGTTTTAAAGAGGGAAGCCAGGGGCTGGGAAAAGCTGCCCAGAAAATCAGGGTGGACACGGGATGGTGGCCCTTTCTGTCCACTCAGCTGTTCTGTTAGATTGATGACATGGAGCCTACAGTTCAGTAGACTCCATGCGGGAGGCAGTGGGGGTGTGAGGGGTGGTTGGATGCGTAGTGCAGGGACGTTTGTGATTTGGTGTGTGTGAGACGATGTGTGTAAGAGTCACATGGGTGTGTGTCACTGTGCTGGCGTGTCTCTTGAAGGTGTGCTGTGTGTCCCTGTCTATTTTGAAACGGATTATATGATATTAATCAGGGCTTTTACGTTAGATACATCACTCATCTACACCCCCCGCCGCCCCCCCCCCCCGCGCTTTCTTCCCTTGGGACAAGCTTTCGCCAATCCCACCTCTTCCCCAGGTGCACTGGGCTTGGGGGTGAGGGCACATGGTTGCCGGCGGGCGGCTGGCCGCGGAACTGAGACAGGGCTGGACCGAGAGACAGCCAGCGGAGGCGAGTCCGGAGCTACAGCGGGCAGGGAGGGGCGGGAGCTGGCCCGGCCAAGCCGGCTGGGCGGGAAGCAAGCTGCATCCTAATCCCCAGGCCCGGGTCCGACTCCCAAACTACCGTTCAGCGTGGAATGGGCGGCCAAAGCCACGCCGCCTCCCGCACACAGGCGCTTGGGACGCACAGACCGAGGATCGGACCCCGTGGGGCCTGATACAGAGCGGACCCGTCCGGGGTCCCCACGTTCCCCTATCTGGCCCCCGGCGTCCCGGATCCTAGTCCTTCCAAACCCAGACCCCAAATCTGCCCCTTCCCCGCGACATGTCTCCTCTCCACCCCTCTCACCGCCTCTGGAGCTGAGCGCTCAGGGCGCGGGCACTCCCGGTTCCCCGGTTCTTGAGTAGCGTTCGGAGCCTCCTCCTTGGCTCCCGCCGCCGCCGCCGCCGCTTCTGCCGCCGCCTCTTCCGCCCGCGGAGCCGGAGCCCGAGCCCAGCGCCGCCTCACTCCACCCGGCTGGCCGGTGATGTCAGAGCCGGGGAGGGGCGGGGGGCGGGGAGTGGCAGGAGGAGGGGGAGGGGAAGCAGGAGGGGGCGGGCAACCGAGGGGCTGGGGTTCTGGAAGACTCCTAGGATGGGGGACGGAATAGGGTGGAGGGCTGGAGTAGGGGACGCTGCTGCTTTTTCCTAAACTGCGAAACAATTCTAACGTTTAATTCTTTCTCAGTAGGTCATCCTCCTCTCCTTTTAGCGTTTGGATGACCGCGGTGGCTGGGACCTCTGGGAGGCACAGAGTAAGTTCAGGTGTAGGAGTTTGGAAGGCCTTTGGGGGGTGAATTTTCTTAATCGCTTGCTTTGGTATTGTAAAAACTTCTTTCTTGCCTTAAGGGTCAGGGACGCAGTAGTAAATGACTGATAGATGGACTTAACCACATTGGGAGTGGAGGTAGGAGGTCAGGGCAAGCAGCAACGTGGAAACCTCCTTAATTTGATCTGGAGCCATGGCTCTTCTTTTCCAGGGTAATGCCAGAGGGCCCCTTTGTGTTTCTCTCACCTTTCCCAAATATACCCCCTCCCGCCTTCCCCCCATGATGTAATTTTATTTTCTGGGGAGAAAAAGAGCAGCAGTGAGCTCAGCATGCAAATATAGACAACTTGCAAAGCCACACTTAGCTCTGTCTCCTAGCTCTGCCCCTCTGCCCAGGCCCAGGGTGGCAGCTCTCACTTCCCCTCCACCCAGGGACTTTCCTCCCCCAGATTCTTAGCCAGACTGAAAGAGGAAAGGAAGAATTGGAGACATATCTGTTTTCACCCCCATCTCCAGCCTAAGGGGTCTTGCCTCAACTCTGGGCAGGGTCTGGTTCTAGGAAGAGGTCTGAGCCCTGGGTGGGTCCTTCCTACCAAGAACTCCAGCAGGCCCAGGTCTGAGGGACCCCCTCAGTGTTTGTGCCACTTTCAGGACCACCCTGACTCACCTCAGTTCCAACCTGGCAGAGACCCTTCCGAAACCTTCAAATGAGCCCCTTTTTTAGGTCTACACTGCCTCTAGAAGAGGCTCAGGATCGTGCTGCCTTGAGTTTCACAGCCCTTCTCTTTGCTGTTCCTTTCCCCAGGGTGGCCTATTGCTGCCCCTTTGACAGAAAACACCCTCATAATTTGCTTTCACATATATCGTATTTGCTCTGTGTTGTAGGGACAAAACCTATTTTGTTGACCCATCTTTGAGACTCATGTAGTTTATAAGTGAAAGGCTCAGGTCTTCTGGAGGCAAGAAGGCACAGGAGACTTGGACTATATGCTAGCTCTACCCCTTCCTTGAACAAGTTATGCTTCAAAGCCTCAGTGTCTTCACCAGTAAGATGGGAATGCCAATGCCTATTTTATAGGGTTCTTCTGAAATTCGTTAATAGTAAGTCTCCATGGACTGACACAGAGGAGTACTTAAAAAATAGGAGCTATTATTTAGTCTGGGGCCATCCACTGACCTATGCTAGACAGTGAATTCCACAGTATTATTACAATATTAACCTAGTGCCCATACTACTTATTAAACATTTATTAAATGGGTACAAGTTGGATGAATATGCGGTTTCTACTTTCTATATTCTTGCCACCTTCTGTAGGAATGCTTCCTGGATTTGTCTGTGGAGAGTGAAAACTTCTCTAATCTTAGGCCTCCTCTTTCCTTACTTAGAAATCCTCTGAGTCTCCCAGCAACACCTTTATACCTGATATAGATGTAAAAACATAATGGCTGTTTATTTACAGGCTTGTTTAGCTGTTTGGTCCTCCCAACCCCCTCCAAATTCCTTTATGTTCACTGCACCCTGGGGCTATTCTGGAGAAACTGTGGCCAAGAACTCCAGGAGGCCTAGGTCTGGGGATCCTCATCGTACAAAATGTCACCTCTCCATTCCCATGACCACCACTTGGGTCCATCTTCTCACAATTCCACCCCAATTCTAACAGTCTCTCATTGTGAGTTGGGCTGCTTTCCTCTGGCATCTCCATCATCTCCCCTCCCCATATCTGTCCTGCTCATCGATACAGATTACATTTTGCCCTTCCTCCTCAGCTCACAGGATTAAATTCAAACACCTCTGTAACCCAGCCCCAGGATGCTTACCCAGCCTCACAGCCACAACTTGAATTTCTCTTCTTGTATCTCTGTGTGCCCCCAATATGATAAGCACATCCTGCCAATGCTTTTGATGTTTCCACCAACTGATATGTCTCCTCCCCAAATTCTTTGTCTCCAATGAAATCCCATTCTTCAATTTAAAGCCTAGAAAAGGCTCACTTCCTTTATGAAGTCATTAAGCCCAATCTGATCTCTCTCTTCTGAGTCCATTCTGTTCTTTCCTTTGTTCTTTTAACAAATATTTATTAGGGACAACTTTTTGACTGTCACGCCCTGTGGAAACAAAGAAAAAACTTGGGTTCCTCCCTTCAAGGGGCATATAGTTTAGTGGGGAAGACAGACATGTAGATGGAGAACGTGCTGAGTACTAGAATAGAGGTGTACATAGAAAGTGCAGTGGGGACCCAGAGGAGGGCAGCGCATGAGGGCAACCTCTGGGAAGGCCTCACCAAGGAAGTATAATTGGGGCTCAGTCTTGATGTTCAAATAAGAGCTGCAGGAAGGGTGCTATCAAGCAGCACATAATCACTTAATTACATACTGCTTTGTATTTTTCTTCAATTGTTTAGTGTGCTTGTATTTTTTTTTTTTTTCCAGACAGAGCCCTGCTCTGTTGCCCTGGCTAGAGTGCCATGGAGTCAGCCTGGCTCACAGCAACCTCAAACTCCTGGGGTCAAGCGATCCTCCCACCTCAGCCTCCCAAGTAGCTGGGACTACGAGCATGCGCCACCATGCCTGGCTAATTTTTTCTATATATATTTGCAGTTGTCCAGATCATTTCTTTCTATTTTTTTTTTTTTTTTAGTAGAGACGGGGTCTTGCTCTTGCTCAGGCTAGTCTCGAACACCTGAGCTCAAACGATCTCCCCGCCTTGGCCTCCCAGAGTGCTAGGATTACAGACATGAGCCACTGCACCAGGCCCTAGTGTGCTTGTCTTGACTTCTCAGTGAGGCTAATCGGCTCAAGAGCAGGGATAGGCCTGGCACTCACTGTTCTCCCAGAGCCTAACAGCAGCGCTGGACAAACACCATGTGTTCAGAAAAGGCTTGTTGACTTGAAGCAGATAAATAATCCAGGCTTCTCTGGGATAGCTGCCTAGAGGGAGCCCCAACCACCTCCTATCACAGTCCCCTAGCTCATTCCTAACTAGGCACCCACACCTAAATCCCCCATCAGAGGCCACCTCCTCCTGCCATAGGGGCGAGACTTCGTCAACAGACACTTGCTCATGCTGCCCCAGATCTCTTTATTGAGGCCTCTCATTTGACCCAAATATATTAACAAGAGATTGCTGAGATACAGTCCAAACTCAGTACCCTCCCTTCCTCCTGGCCATGGGCAGGACAGCTAGAAGGATATGCAATTTGAGGGAGTGGGGGAAGACTGTGTGTAGATGGAGGGAACAGAAGAGAGATGGAAGCCCATAGACAGGGCAAGAGAAGAATCATAAGAAAGAGTATGGGGAGTAATGAAAGAGACAAATAATGCAGGTAAGTTATGGGATAAGAAACAGAAGTCAGATGAGACAGCTGGGCTGGTGTCTAGGGAAAAGTAGCTCCTTGCCTCATCAGATGAGGGGGATCAGGGCCTCAGCACCCAGCATATAGACCCCAGTTGTCCCTGTGACAGAGAATGAGCTAGTGTTCCTGGAGAAGCTCAGGGAAGGACAAAGAAGGCAAGAGGGAGCATAAGGAGATCAGGTGGGGCTGGGAGATAGTTGCCACAGCAACTAGTCATCATCGTCATCGTCGTCATCGTCATCATCATCTTCTGTGTTGATCTCTCCTGACAGCACGTCCTCAAGCCAGTCCTCCAGCTCCTCAGCAGAAGGTAGGTCCTCCTCATCGTCCATTTCCATCCATATGCTATCAGCCTAGGAGATGGCACAGGCCGGGGATGGAAGCTTAGCCCCACCCAGGTCTTTGGACCTGTCTTCCTGTTCACCGACCTCTGTATGTCCTTCCTACACCCTCAGTCCCTTCATCTGTCAGTGGCCAGGAAAACTGTCCAGGGGAAGGTGTAAGTTAAAATACTGACAGGTAAGAGTGGAAGGAGAAGGTAGATTAGCAAACAGACCTTCTCCCTTCAACTGGTCTTCTGTGCTCTTGCCACACTAAGCTTCCTAAAATAGGCCTCTCTTTTTTTTTTTTTTTTTTAAGACAGAGTCTCACTTTGTCACCCTGGGTAGAGTGCAGTGGAGTGATCATAGCTCACAGCAACCTCAAACTCCTGGGCTCCAGCGATCCTCCTTCCTCAGCCTCCTGAATAGCTGGGACTACAGGCCCACACCACCACTCCTGGCTAATTTTTCTATTTTTTGTAGAGACGGGGTCTCACTGTTGCTCAGACTGGTCTCGAACTCCTGACCTCAAGCAATCCTCCCACCTCGGCCTCCCAGAGTGCTAGGATTACAGGCGTGAGCCACCATGCCTGGCCCAACAGACCTCTCTATCAGGCCCTTGGTGGCTCTTCAAGGCCTATGAGATAGCAACTCTTCAGCATTCAGGGCTTTTCCAGTATCATCTGAGTGATCTCTAGACTCTCAAACCATAAAAATCTACTTGTCTTTTCCTGAACCTGATATTCATTTTCCTACTTTTGACATTTTGATTTTGTTTTCCTCATTTGGAAATGACTTCCCTGAATCATCATCACTTGTTGAAATCTTATATGTTGTACAGTTTCCATTTTAAATGTCACTTTCTTTTAAACTCTTCTCTGATCCTCTCAAACAGATATCACTTTGATTTCTGTGCCTTCCTAGCATTTTATTTGTATCTTTATTATAAAGTTTGTCAGATCTGGCCTTGTAGTTAATGGAATACCTGCCCACCCAATTAGTCTGAGAATTCTATAAAAGGAAAGACTGGTTCATTCGATTCAACTCAACATTTTTGAAGCACATAGTATGTGTGCATGAGAAAATTTCTGCCCTCAAAAATCTCAAAGTCTACTGGAAGAGACAGTCATAATACATAAATAGCCATATAAACATCATGTTCTCAATGCCAAATGAGCTCTGGGTGTGCCACGGAGGCAATGATTCTAAATGGGAGATCTGGAGAGACTGCAGAGGAGAAAAGATTTGAACCGGGCCTTGAAGGATGAGCCACTGATTCCAACAGGTGAGGACAGGGGCATGTTCAGATTATGAATCTCCACCTCCATCCAGCCGTTAGACTGGGAATGTCCGCTTCCTCTGGGAAGGGCTCAATTACGAGTCAGCAGAGGGGAGGAGAGCTAGCTCTGCTGGGAAACAGGTGGGGGTTGCCCAGGGATGAGGGAAGGAAACTCACATCAGTAACATTGACGACTCCTATTTGTGGGGCTGACAAGTCGATGTCAAATGTCTTCTCCCAGTATGGGACCAGCTGTAGAGAGATCCAAATATGGCAACTTAATGGATTCTAGGAGCACATGAGTCCAGCAGGGTGAGTGTGAGGGTCAGCCCAGGGATGAACAGAGGGGACAGCATGAACTGGCCATGGATGGGTCCAGCTGTAAGACCTGAAGACAATGCGTAGAGCTAAGCAGTAAAAAAGTAGAAATCCCAAAGGGAAAGCATCAGGAGGGTCAGCTGGGCACACGGGCCCCTCCTGTCTGAGGAAAGCTGGATAGGAAGCCCTGTTCTGATCCTGGATATGCTACTGACTGACCTTGTGGTGAAGGTCAATTCACTTCTCTCTGGCTCTCAGTTCCTACAGCTCTAAAATAAGGTAGTTAAACGTGGTAATCGCCAATGGTCCTCATGTTTTTGTTGTTCATTCAGTTACTCATTCAATAACGAGTGCTAGGTGTTAGCAATTCAGCTGATAACAAAACCATCCCCTGAAACATGGAATCTCTGCTATGATTCTGCGATTGAGTGTATACACCTGTGTGCAGGGCTGTTATGCCCATCCGCTCAGTAGAACTCTGGTTTTCTTTAGGAGTCAGCCCCAGCACATGAGCTACCTGTCCAGCCTCTGCTCTGGGAATCGTGTGTTATGTCCCATGCAGTTCACCCCCCACCCTGTTTCCCCTTGCTCAGGATGCCCTCCATGCCCACAGGGCCCTTGGGCAGCAGCAGGCAGAACCTCCTAGGGTCCCTCAGCTAGGAAATGGGGACAGAAACTCGGAAACAAAGCCTTCTCCAAGAAGGCACCATAATTTAAGACTCCACCTTAGGAGAGTAGTGCCTGGGCTGTGTCACTTACCAGGGGGAAGTCATCAGGGTCGATCCAGACAATGCTAAGGTCAGGATTTTCAGTGTTATCTTGGGCCACAGCCTTGAGAATCTCTAAGAATTCGAAGCCGTCTTGGAGGGAACACAAGTGAGAAATGTCAGGCGGGGTGGAGAGGAAAGGGACACAGACCATAGGAGTCCAGATCTACTTCCCTGCTTCCCTAACTCGACAAGTCTAGCCCCAGGCTGCTTGCAAACGCCTAGGAAATGCCTCCAGGTGAGGCCTATGCACCAATAAACACACTCGCCTCCTCCTCCCTTTCCCCGTAGTCCAATTCAGTATTCCTCCCTCACCAGGATCAGCTTCCTCTGCAAAGGCCACAATGTGGATTCCATCCATATCGTCCTCCTGTTAGGGGGTGAGAAGGAGAGCAGGGTAGAGGAGGAGACCTTACTATGCTCCCTGAAGTTGGAGAGCCCAAGACAGATCCTAGATGTTCACTGAAAATGAATTTTGTGGAAATCCAGCTTCTGGATCAGACACATTCTTGTGATGGTGACCCTTTTCCAAGTGACACTGTCCCTTTCAGCTCAGAGGCCCCCACACCTCCTCTGGTAATCCCTTTATCCCCAGAGCTTGGGGTTCCTCCCTTGTCATCTTCATCCACTTATGTCTGTCTCCCAATTCCTGACACGTTCTTCGGAACAGAAAACCTTCAACCTTTGCTGATGCACTGTTTTTTCTACAAGTGGGCCTGAGGAGCAGCAGGGTGGGGTGTTTCTAGGCCTTGAGTCTTCAGCCACCCATGCTCCCCGAGGGCCTGGCCCTGGTCAGGGGCACTCACCCAGGTCTCGTACATACTCTCAGGCTTCAGTTTCCGCAGGGTTGATCTAGGAGAGACAGATAGAGGGTCAGTACTCAGTGGGTGAGAAGGACACTCCCCCCCAGAGGGTCCCCATAGCAGAGGCTGCCTCTGGGTCAGGCCCAGGGCACAGACAGCTTGTGGCCCAGAACAAAGCCATCTGGCAAAGCCTAAGCTCTGGGCACCAGGCCCAGATGACTGCATGGTTAAAGCAGTGGGAGAGGGGTGAGTGGGCAAGGGGACAGGAAGAGAGGCTTTTGGGAGAAAGGTAAGAACTGAACATCTGGGTGTTTGTTCATTCATTTATTCATTCATTCACTCATCCAATATGATTGAGCGCCTGATGTGTTCTAAGCACTCCGCTAGGTGCTGAACCAGGCAGACATGTTCCTGCCCTGATGAAGGGGGCCATATTCGAGTGGGAGAGAGTAAGTGGTATTTATACTGATGAATGGGTGTTTCCAGTTGTGGAGTACTATGGGGAAAGAGAATCGTGTGTCAGTGCGGGGCAGGGTTTTTCAACCTCAGCACTATTAATTTGGGGCCAGACAATTCTATGTTGTTGGGGGCTGTCCTGTGCACTGTATCCCTGGTCTCTAGCCACCAAATCCCAGTAGCACTCCCCACAAACACCAGTGTCTCCAGACATTGCTAAATATCCATTGGAGGGCAAAATCTTAACCCCCCCTCCTCCCTCCACCCCTGTAGAGAACCACTGGTGGAGGGTAATGTATTAGAACATGGGCCACCTCAGAGTTGAAGTCCCAGTTCTGCCACTTACCAACTGTGGAACCTCTTTCACTGAGGTTGTTGAAAGAATTAAATATAATAATAGAGATAGGAAGCACTTTGCAGTTCCTGGCAGGCCACTCTTGTTGATAGAGATTATTTAAGTCACAATCAACATCACAGTGAACTATACACATTCATGGAGGACCTTTTCTGTGTATGGCTCAGGGCTAATTACTGGGGTGCGAAATATTGTGCAAAATTATCAGTGTATCAGTGAGCACTAGCGCCCAGAAGTGTGTTCATCTCTAGGCAAGACCGGTTTCCCGGCTAGCTAAGATTCCCCCAACCCTCTCACATGTGGTGTTCTAGCCCCAAGAGGAGCCCGCCCTGCTCAGGGTGCCCTTGATCTCCACCTCCTGTGCTCCTCCACGAAGTTGACTATCTCCTCTTCACTGTTGGGCTTGTCTGGGATGGTCACAGGCTCTTCCATGAAGGCTTCATAGAAATCGATCTCGTTCAGCTTCAGAGTTAGCTTCTTTGCCACCTTTGAGAGAGGGGTTGGGAGTGGAGTGAAGCAGGAGACACACAGGGTCACAGTAAGAAGCAGTATTATGGGGGAACAAATATTAGAAAGGGAGGAGTCAGAAAACTTGGATCCTTGTCACTGCTGCTGTGACACTGAACAAGTGTCTTAATTTCTCTGGGCTTCAGTTTAACATGAGAGGGGTGGTTAGATAAACTAAAGCCCCTCTTCAGCTCTAAAATCTGTAGGGTGGGAGGAGCCTAGAATGGGGGTGGGGAGTGTCAGTGTAGTTCCCTCATCAGTTCTGGGAGAGGAGACTGGAGGGCAGCTTAGGGGCATGAGAGAGACCCAGTACAGCCACGGGGATGAGGACCTTGCTGTCGAAAGTGGCGAAGAAGGGGATGTAGGGATGAAACTCCTCGGCTGCGTCTTCAAAGGCTTTGTAATCTGAAGGGGGAATGTAGAGTCAGTCTCTGAGAAAACCAGGGTCTGCCAGGGAATCATCCCCCTCTAACTCTCCCCAATTCTTCTTTGGCAAGTGGGGTTCATTCTGAGACACCTCCCCCCCAGTCCTCTGAGAGTGGGCGGAATACAGTAGGGCTGTAGTTGGGGGAAGGTGGACAGTGGAGGTGAGAGGTGCCTGTCTGGGAAACCCCCCAGAGCTGAGGGAGATCAGAGCGATGATGGAGCCGATGGCGGCGGGAGGAAGAGGTGCTAAGACACTGGGTATGGGGGGAGATAGGAGGACAGGTGAGATGGGGTGTCCAGGGAGGGGTACAGTGGAGTCTGAGGGTTACCCACGCTCTGAGTCCTTGTTCTTGAAGTAGCCAATCAGTTTGTTCTCATCCTCAATATTCTCAAATGCCTCCAGCTCTCGTTCACCCTCAATCAATTCCACAGGGTCCTCTAAGACCTGAAGGATTGGGGACATTGAAGGAAGAGAGTGAGTTTCTGTCCTCACTGGTAAACCCAGAAAGAGGGATCTAGAGAAAAGAAGGCTGGGGAACTGGAAGAGGGGGCTAGATATGTGTGTGTGTGTAGGTATATTGTGCACGTGGTGTGTGTAGTGTGCATGTATGTGGTGTGTGTGTGTGTGTGTGTGGTGTGTGCAGTGTAAGATTGGGGTTGGTAGGCACTAAGGGGCAGTGGAGTCTTAAAGCAAGGCCATCTGGTCCAGGGGAATCCTCACATCAAGCAGAAACTCCACCAGGGTGTCAGCAGAAAACTCTCCGTCATACTCTATGACTTCATCTCCCTTGAATACATAAACGCTGTCCTCTTCAGTTAGTCCTGGGGAGTGAGCCGGGGGTGAGCCATGATGATTCCAAGCTTCCCACAGATCCAAGGGTCCAAATCCTGGGTCACAGCCCATTCCATAACCCCCTGGACCCCACATCCTCTACTCACACTTCCCCTGCCCCACCCCCCTCCACTGCCCCTTAGTGCCTACATCCCCAATGTCCATGCCCCTGGATTTAGCCCACGAGGCGAGCCTGGCCCCAGGGACTCTCTAGGGAGAAGCTGGGGGGATCAGGTAGGGTGTGAGGGGAGGCAATAAAGAGATACAGATTCTAGCAATACTTCTCCCTTTCTCTACTTGCCATAACTAGAGATGGATATTCATGCTACCCCTCTGAGGACTCTAGCAGCTGGTTCCCAGGCCAGCCCTTTAACTCTGCTATTACTGATCAGATGACTTCATTGTTACTAACCACCCTGCCCCCATCCATATCTGGAGTCCAGTCTCGAAGCTGTGCTTCCCCCTAGTGGCTGGGTGCTGTAACACCTAGCCACAGCTCTGGAGGGGGAGGGGGTCGGAAGAGGAATTTGCAGAGGCCTTGCAAGCCCTGTGTGCAGTCCCTGATTCCGCCTCCCTCCAGCGCCTCGCCATGTTTTTAAGGTAAGCATAAAGAAGCCCTCCCTTGCCTCTTTCTTCGATTTGATCATGGATCTCTATAAGGAATAGAGAGGCGGGAGCCTTCAGCCATTACCTCCCAGTCTCATGTTTTCTCCCCCACTTTCAGAATAAATACAGTGGAAGAATTCCCAAGCTCCTCAGATCCCAAGGCCTGCCCAACAAGTCCTCCACCCTAGACCTTCCCCAGTGTCACCCGCCACCTTCCCCTCCCTCCTCCCCTTACCTAGTTTCTTGGCCACAGCTGCATCCTTCTCAGAGTCCACCAGCCCGAAGCCAACACCCTTGTCTTCTAAGACTTGGGCTGCTAACTGGAGGGAGGGGTTAGGGTTAAAATTAGTCCCTGGAATTCTTAACCCCCATTCATTCCTCATCTCATGCTTTCAAGTTGGGTTAGTTGGGGTGCAGGAAATATGAGTTGACCATGACCCTATACTAAGATCCAGAATACCCCCAAATTCTGTATAACCTCACCTTACTCTCTCTGTCTTTGGTTCACCTTTTAGTTCATGAGTATTTATTGCTTATTTGCAATGTGCTTATTATGTTGAGCTTTAAGGCACTGACTGCACTTGATACTTCTCAGTTCCTGAGGGATGCTGAGGAGTCTGGTTTCAGAGTGAGTGAGGGCCCCTTCGCTCCTTAAGGGTTGGGCCCTACACTCCATCCTGATCAAAGGCCAGGTTTGGTGTGGGGTGATGTTGGAAGTCCCTGGGATTGTTCAGAATGACTCCCAACAGGAAGAATTTTGGAGGATGGGAGGGTGGGGATGGGTCTGGTCATGTTGCTGAGGAATGAGAAGGCCAAGAGCCAAGATTAGAGGTCACCTCTCGTCACCTACAGAGGGGGCAAGACTGATAGAGACTGCACAGCTCTCCTCATCCGGGCCCAACTTTCCCCTTTCACACTCCTCCTCAGCCTGTCCTCAAGCTGTGGACAGTCACGCCTAGAGTTCCCTGTTCCCCCAAGCCTCCCAGCTAAGTGCCCATCCCTGATTCACTCTGCTGTGGGCACAGCTTGCAGCTTCTCCCCATTTAGCACAGACTCGGGCACCATGATTCTCAGGGGGATGGGAAAGGAGGCAGTTGGCAGGTGGATGGCCGGGGATACTGAACACTCAGGATAAAAATACTCGGCTCATTAATCAGATGGCAGGTTCCAGCACCCAGCAGAGGCACACAGAAATGACAGCCCATGGTCCTGGTGTCTAACCCCGAAATGCTCCAAGCTCTGGACAAGCCAGGGGCTATCTGCACACCAAACCAGAGAAGGAGACACAGAAGATTGGACAAGGAAACTTAAGCACATCCCAGCTCCTAGAGGGGTGTGTGTGGTCACGTCTCCCAGTCATCCCCGCGAAGAGGCTTTTTCTGTTTTTCTTTTTGTAATAACCCGTTTCTCCTTTGCGCCTAAAATCATATTTGGGGTGAGGAGACAAGGAGAAGGAGAAGATGGGGAAGGCATTCTGTAACCTCCTTCAACCATAAGAATCTCCCAGTGAGGGCATACAGCTTGATCTGATAGGGCTGGATGGGGAATTAGAGAGCAGGAGGAAGAGAAAGGGGGCTGGGAGGCTAATGGGAGGCATGGTCTCTAGGAAATATTTAAACATCTAGCCATTAAGTAAATGACGTGCAAATAAGATATCAATAACATCTGGATCTCTCTGGGGTATGCCCCTACAGTGTGTGGAGAGGAGAGGTTCTGACTAGGGAAGTATGCTGGCGGGTGTGGGGGGTGTGCAATACACTCCATGGCAGTTCTCCCCTTGCCGCAGGTGCTCCTTTTCCTTTTTTGCCCCTTGTCCTAGCCAGACCTAGGGCTGGTACCACCAGCCTCCTGTAGCAGGGAGGGGAGATCCCCCTGCAGCTCCCCCTCTGAAATTACTTATGATAGTATTTTTGGGTTCCTGAGTCTCTGTTTCTCATTTGGCTGAGGCCACATGTTACTTGTGTCCTGCTGGTTAAGACAGGGGTTCTGCTGCACTGCCCCTTGCCCCCAGATCCCATCCTCAAAGATCTGCCTGGGTGTAAGACAGGGGATCGCAGACAGGGGCTGGGTGTGTTCTGCAGGCTGCAGCCCCCTCACTCACCTCCAGGATTAGCTCCTCCATCTCAAATTGTCTTTGTGAGGCCTTGTCATCCTCAGGGGGTTCGTGGTAGAGGAGTGCCAGCACCTCATACTTCTTGAACACATTCTTGTAGTTCTTTGCGTTGACATTGATCACACGGTCCACACCATCATACTTGGGGAAGTCCAGTCCTTCCTCCCCCTGTACCCCTGACTTGGGTGTCCCTAGAACCAGCAGTAAGAGCAGTGCCAGCCGCAGACCCAACACAGCTCTGGCCCCCATCCTGTCTGTAGCGCTCATGGAGGTAGTGGGATCTGGGTTGGCTCTCCTGTTCCAGAAGAGGTTAGCTGGGGTAGGGAGGGGCCACTGTGTCCCAAATCCTCAGTTAGGAGCTCAAGGTGGGGGTGGGGTGGGGAATGGCCCAGAGCAGTGGACAGAGGACACTGCTGGGTCCTGGAGAAACTGCCGACAGAGCCAAGAGGAAAAGGGTCAGGAGGAGGAATAGGAGCAGGGGGCGGGGAGGGAACCGGAGCTGCCCCCTGAAATTGGCACCCCTCAGTCCCCACCTGGTCCTGTCTAAATATGTCCCTGTGGTTGGCAGGAGAGATGGATAACCTTCTGAGGCCAGGACAGCTCCATAAGGGCTGGAATCCTCCCACCTCCTACATCTCTCCCCCAGGCTCCAACAACTCCTTCCCTCCCCTCCCCCAGTGTCCAGGGCTCCTCAGCCCCTGTCCCTATGCTGGACTAAGAGCTCATCACCATATTAAGAAAGGAAAAGGGAGAGACGCCGGAGCTAAAAATAAGACCAGATGAGTCGGAGGTAAATGAAGCTGGGGCTGGGGGAGGGGAGGTGTAGGGGTAATTGGGGAGAGCTGGGGGTAGGGCAAGGGTAATGAGAGAGTAGATAAATGCACTTGGAGACGAGGAGGTATCTGGGTCAGGGGCTAAATTGATAATATAGGACAAAGGGGAGACAAATGTGATGTTGACTCGACATCCTAAAACCTAGGAATCTTCGGTAGGTTAAGTGTTTCTTTGATCCTATGAAGGAGAGGGAGGTGATAAACGCACAATCCAGGCTGCAGGAAAGAGACCCTCTGTACTTCCCTTTAAAGAACCAGGACCAAAGATGAGGTCATTCTCTGAATAAAAGATGGAGCCGTGTCCAAGACTGTGACCTGGCTCAGCTCCAGCCAGTTTCCTTGGCTTCACTCAACACTCCTAACTTGGGAATGCAGGGGAAGCACAGGGCTGGCCCAGATACCATCGTGCAGAGATACGGGTTTGGGGCTTCTCTGCCCATAAGGCCCGTGATGAGAAGGGGAATGTCATTTGGCTGTCACCTTATATATACATTCTCTACTCTGATCCTATAGGACTTAGTTTTCTAGGACACAGCGGGAAGGAAGGATTCCCCCAGGCTGCATGATTCCAAGGAGAGTGAATAACTACTATTTATTCTTATGTCTTTGACAAGACAAAGAGGATCAGGTATAAAAACTGGGGGAAAAAATTAACACTAGGAAAACATGAAGAGGTCAGCTCTGCACCCCAAACCCAGGATGTTAATTAATTCTGTGCACCTGAGATCCAAAGCAAGAGTTGGAGGGTAAGACCTTTAACTTCTGGATCCCAGCTTGGAGGTGAGGACAGAGTGTGTGAGTTCAGCTCTGGCTGAGGTCCTTCATGGCCAAGCAGGGCTCTCACCATGTACAGGTAAACTGAGGTATGAGGGAGACCATGCTCTCCATGTTCAAAATCAGATGCCCCACCCCACCCTGAGGTATTTCTGATTCTGGAGGAACAGTGTTTATTTTGCATCCAGGCAGGAACATTGAATTATGTTAGCAGAATAACTTTCCACACTCTCAGGGGAGGGATCTTAAGCAGCTAAGCAAGGAGGCCACAGAAAATCTCAAGAACACTGCAGGAGTGGGTCCAAGAGAGACAGCTGTCACTGCAGCAGGAGAGGCCAGAGCTAGCCTAAGCATGGCACGTTAGGGTTGAAGAGACCTCAGAATCCCATCTCCTGGGCTCCCAGAAGAGTGACTAATGTGCCAGAGCCCTACCGCCAGAGCAAAGACAGCTGGGAAAGATGGGCAGCCCTCCCAGAAGTAGATGACCTAGATGACGTCCAGCCCCAATTTTGCATTTCTGTTGCATTCTGGGTGGGTAGGGGGGACATTTGCACAGAGACATTGGAACATCAGACCTATTCCATCATGAATCTGACCTTTTGTACCCCCAAGGGTGTGAGATGGGACTCCATGGTGGCCTGGGCTTCTCCATCTCCTGATCCTCTCCTGCAGCCACCAGACTTTGTTGTCCATCCTGCTCCCTCTCGTTGCTTCTGGGGCTCCAGTTCCACCCTTACCCTTTCCAGCACTCACCCCATATCCTTCTCTCTGATGCTTTGCTCTCTACTTTCAACTCAGTCTCCTTCCCTTCAGGCCCTTGGACTTGACAAGCCTCAGCCAATAGTATCAAATGACCCCGAGTTGGGGCCTCTGTATTTTTAACCCACCAGACACCTGAAGCTCCTGCTACTGAAACCTGAGGAGCTGGCCCCTCTGTGCCCCGACTTCCCACCCCACTTGCATACACCCTGGCCCCTCGATCTTTCAGGGTCTGGTTCAGCTGTGTCAACAGCTGGGGAACGACCCCAGATTGATATAGCCCTGTCCCTAGGAGACCTTGTGTTGGAAGAGGGAGGGGAACAGAAAGGAAAGAGACCTCTGAGGAGGGGCCTGATATAGGAGAAGAGTAGCTGGCTATACCTTATGGTGGCCTTGTCCTTGCTAGCCATGGCCTCTCCTCCTCCAGACCCATCCACAGTCCCTCCTCCATCACTATCCTATTTTTTGTTTTGTTTTGTATGTGTGTATTGTTGGCCCAGCCCTCATTAAAAGACTAGTCTAAAAAGTGGTTAAGGGCACAAGTTCTGGAATCAGAAAGACTTTGGTTTCCTCATCTATAAAATGAGGTGGGGTGTTAGGAACATATTTGTGTGAATTAATTGATGGTGTGTGTAAAGCCCTTGTCCCAGTGTTAGACATAGTATGCAGTTACTTTCTTTGCTTTGGGTAACAACTGGCAATTTTCCCCCAGCTTTCCTTAGCACTTCTCCCTCCTTCTCTTTCTCTCTCTCTCTCTCCCTCTCGGAGGGTTGTCCGGAAAGTATCCAGCTACGTAATACTGTTCTCATTATATTAACAATGGCTGGATACTTTCCGGACAGCCCTTGTACATTTGGGTATAGCCAACCCTCTACTCTGAAAGAGGCCTGAGAATGAACTGGCCAACAGGGCAAAGTGGAGGGGCTCACAAAGCAAAGGCAAGTGGGTGAAGGGGAAGGAAGAACCATCAAGATGAAAGTCGGTGGGAGACAATGGCTCCCTGGGACCTCTCACTCAACCCAGAAGGGATGCAGCAGGGAATGTCCATCACCCTGTGATGGATGGTGTAGAGTAGGGGCAGGGTGCTTTGCCTAAAGTAAAGCCTACGAAATTCAGAAAGTTATTGCCTCTGTTTCAAGGCTGCATCAGAGAAAACAGACTGAGGGATGGGATGGGGCCAAGGTATCCTGGCAACAGAGGGCAGAGGGTAGTGACCATCAGTCCACCTGGAGTCCTTCGCTCCTGCCAAGACCTTCCTCAGATGAGGAGAACCATTTACCAAGTGGCCGCTCCCAAGTCACTTAACCTCCCTGGGCCTCAGGTTCTTCATTGATGAAATTAGGTTTCTTCTAGCACTACAACCGTATGGTCTGTAAGCTGGTCTGAGGACCTCCAAAGTGGGGACTACAAGAGTCTACTCCACCAGCGCCCCCATGTGGATACCCTATCCTCTTCCATAGGGTGTGGCTCAGCTGCTCCTCTATCACTCTCCTTCCATTTCTCTGATCCCAGAGGAACTTTTGGGGCAGTCACTTGTCCTGTCTTTGCTGTCCAAGAAATCAGAGAGTGACTTTAAGATGGGGGGTGGTCCTCAAGGGGCAAGGATGCTTGATTCTGATCCCTTCCCGGCCTGGACTGTCCCTGAAAGACTTCCCCCACTTGGTTGTCATTAAGATCTAGGGAGGGAGCTTCATAGTAATCCCTGCTCCCCTAAAGTCAGATGTGACGCATCCAGCCAGGTGAGAGCTGTTCCAAACATTTATTCTCTAGACTGACTGTTGGATTCAACAGGACTATGCCCCTCCCCACTTGGCTCCAGCCAGACGCAGGCTGGGCTTCCCCTCAACCCACCCCATCTTCTGTCTGTGATCCCTTCCGTCCATTCCCAGGAGTGCCTGTCTCTCTTATCCAAGGTAATTAATTCTAGTGTCTCTCTCAGATGTTGCATCAAACTCATAATCCCTAACCCTTCTCATGACACCTTTATGTCATGTGAAGCTCTTCCTCTGCTGAGTTTAGTAGTATGTCTCTCTCTCCAGCCAGCCTGTGGAAGAGAAGAGACCAGCATGTACTGGGAACAGGCACAAGGGAGACATCATGGGGAGACAGGCAGAGTGAAAGCAGGGATAAGGTGGAGGTCTGAGATCTGAACACAGGGCACCGAGGACTGGTTGGAAAAGAGAGTGCAACCAAAGAGTAGAGGGCTGGGGTCCAGTCACAGCAAAGGCCTGGCAGTGGGTTGGGGAGAAAGCCAGTGAGTCTGGAGGAACCAGGCAGAGTGGGAGAGCTAGTTACGGGGCTGGTGACCACTCAGTCAGGGCAGGGCCCAAGGGATCCTCACCACCCGGCCGTTGACGAATGATGAGTTTTCTGATTTCATCATACACAAAGATAAGAACGCTGTAGGGAACAGCACAGAGCCACCACATTATCCTGTAAGAGAGCAAGGGTCAGTCAACATGGCAGGAAATATGGGGGCCAGAGAAAGAGAGGTGCAGAGAACAGTGCACAGGAATTATGTGTTTTACTTATTGTGTCCACTTTGTGCCTGGGATTATGCTGAGTGCTAGAGACAGTGAGGTGAGTAAGATCTGGTTGATCTCTACTTTTGAGGAGACCAGAGCCTCAGTAGGGGGTGAGGGACTGGGATGGAGAGGAAAGGCAAAAAGCCAATGATATAATATGATAAATGTTATATTAGAGGTACATGCAGTGTTTATGGAGATTGTCTACCAGCTTTTGCAGAGTTGCTGAGAGAGACCCCTTTTGCTCTCTGCATTCTCAAGGACTTGCACCCACAAAGGGGAGGTTGTCTGAACAGGATGTCTATTTGAGACATTCCCTGGACGTCTAGTGTGGGGATACTCTGCCAGGAAATATATACACATAAGGGATGTCCAGAAAGTATCCAGCCATGTAATACTGTTCTCTTAATCTTCCATATTACAAAGATAGGGACTTTTTTTTTCTTCCTGAACCTCTATTATAATTAGAGACCTGGAAGATGGACTCAGGAGAGGGGTTGAATCAGGACCACAGTTGTTCTCATGTATGACAGAAGAAATGACCTAGACCAGCACTGTCCAATAGAAATACCGTGTGAGCCACATGTGAAATTTAAAATTTTCTAGTAGCCACGTTAAAATAAGTAAAAAGAAACTGATGAAATTAATTTTAATAATTTTTTTTTCAAGACACAGTCTCACTCTGTTACCAGGCTAGAATGTGATGGTATCAGCTTAGGTCACAACAACCTCAAACTGCTGGGCTTAAGTGATCCTCCTGCCTCAGCCTCCCAAGCAGCTGGGACTACAGGCACATACCATCATGCCCAGCTAATTTTTCTATTTTTAGTAGAAACGGGGTCTCACTCTTGCTCAGGCTGGTCTCGAACTTCTGACCTCAAGTGATCCTCCCTCCTCAGCCTCCCTGAGTGCTAGGATTACAGGCGAGGCACCACACCTGGCCAAATTTTAATTTTATTTAACCCAATATATCCAAAATATTATTATTTCTACATGTAATCAGTATACACTTTTTTTTCTTTGTTTGTTTTTTTAGAGACAGAGTTTCTGTCTCCCAGACTAGAGTGCAGTGGCATGATCCTAGCTCATTGCAACCTCCAACTCCTGGGCTCAAGCAATCCTGTCTAAGCCTTCCAAATAGCTAGGTCTACAGTTGCACACCACCATGCCCAGCTAACTTTTTTTTTTTTTTTTTAAGACAGAGTCTCACTCTGTTGCCTGGGCTAGAGTGCTGTGGCGTCAGCCTAGCTCATAGCAACCTCAAACTCCTGGGCTCAAGCGATCCTTCTGCCTCAGCCTCCCGAGTAGCTGGGACTACAGGCATGTGCCACCATGCCCGGCTAATTTTTTCTATATATATATTTTTAGTTGTCCAGATCATTTCTTTCTATTTT
>CAUYSK010057875.1:0-46279 GCA_963575035.1 Avahi laniger
GGTTTAGACACACACACCGTGTCCACCGGTCCCACCGAAAGGGGACCCACAAATTTCACCCCGGGTGGGCGGGGCGCCGGCGCCCCAAGGGCAACACACGTAACCTAAACATCTGTACCCTCATATTATGCTGAAATAAAAAAAAAAAAAAAAGAAACAATGGTGATATAGCACTTCTTCCATACTCCTGGATAGACCTGGAACGCATTCTACTAAGCGAGGTATCCCAAGAATGGAAAAATAAGCACCACATGTATTCACCATCACATTGGTATTAACGGATCAACACATAAGTGCATATATAAGAATTACATCTATTAGATATTGGGCAGGGGGGAGGGGGGAGGAGTGAGGAGGGGACGGGTATATGTGTACACAAAGAGTGCAATGCGCACCACGCAATAGGATGGACATATTTGAAACCTGGACTGAGGGGTGGAGGGGGGGCTAGGGCAACACACGTAACCTAAACATCTGTACCCAATATTATGCTGAAATAAAAAAAAAATGCAATGAGATATCATGTCATCCCAATTAATATGGGTTTTATCAAAAAAACAAAACAATAATAGATACTGGTAAAGATATGGAAAACAGAAAACACCTATACATCATCACTGGAAGTATAAATTAACACAGCCATTATATAAAATACCACGGAGTTTCCTCAAAAAAGTAAAAATGGAACACCTTATGATCTGGCAATTCCACTACTGTGTAAATAGCGCAAGTAAAGAAATCAATAAATCAAAGAGATATCTGCAATTTCATGTTTGTTATAGCGCTCTTCACAATAGTCAAAATCAACCTAAGTGTCCATCAACAGATGAATGAGTAAAGAAAATATGCTGTATATACACAATGAAATATTCTTCTGCCATAAAAAGAATGAAATCCTGTCATTTGCAGCAACATGGAGGGAATTATAGGTCATGATGTTAAGTGAAATAAGCCAGGCACAGAAAGACAAATATCACATTTTCTCACTCATATATGGAAGCTAAAAATTTAGATCTCATTATAAAGAGTAGATTGGTGGTAACTAGAGGCTAGAATGCATAGAAGGGGAGGAAAGAGCGACGAGAGGCTAATTAGTGGGTACAAAAATACAGTTAAATAGAAGGAAAAAGATTTAGTGTTCTATAGCTGACTAGGGTGAATGTTGTTAACTATAATCTATAGTTAACAAAATAGCTAAAAGAAAAGAATTCAAATGTTCCCAGAATAAAGACAAGATAAATGCTTGAAGTGATGGATATTCCTATTACCCTGATTTTATTGTTACACATTACATGAATATATCAAAATATCATATATATCCTCAAAGGATGTACAATACAAAATGAAATATGAAGACAAACACAATCAGAAATGCTGAAACTTATTTACCAATAAATGCATAACTGCTTAATATCCAAAGGAAAGTAAAATGTAGTGTTTGGAATTATCTCTTGGGTTAGGGAAGATGGAATAAAAGCATTTTCGTATCCCTACCAGAAAAAATTTACTTGTATCCTTATGAACAGGAACCATTTCAGAAACCATCATGAATGTTATACAAGTTAATTACTCTCTCTAAAATTTCAAAATAGAACAGTCAATACCAACACTAGAAATATATCCCTATAGAATCAAAAAACTCCAAGGGTATACTAGGCATCAAGCATTCCATTGTAAGAATAGTCTGTCATTTTTTTGCCTATTTCAAAAATATGGCAAATTTTTCCAACACTATGATCCTTTTATGCCAAAAATGTATTCTTGCATTAGAAAAACAATTTTCATTGAATATTTACATAAGATAACTGACATTACAAGTGACTGGAGCATGCCAAGATGAATAAAATGTGGATTCCTCCATCAAGAGATATTTTGGTAATGATGGATGGAGTCAAGTAAATTGTCAATTTCAGTGCGGTGAGATAACTAATATGTTGAAGGTCTGAATGAATTCCAGCGTGAAATGATACCATAAAAAGTAAAATAAGCATATAAATCAGGTGAGACTTTGGAAACATATTTTTAGAAGAAGTGATACTTGACCTTAACTTTGAAGAACACAGAGGATATCTAGTCTAATTAGTTTTATGCTTCTCACAGTTCCAGAAGCTAGAATTCTGAAATCAAGTTGTCAGCAGGACTGATTTCTTCACAGATCTCCCTCCTTGGTCAGTAAATGTCTAACTTCTTCCATCATCACGTTGTCCTTCCTCTGTGTGTTTCTATGTCATAATCTCCTTTTCTTACAAGGACACTGTTCATACTGGATTAGGGCCCACTTATATGGCCTCATTTTACCTTAATTATCACATTAAAGGTCCTATATCAAAATACAGTCACATTCTGAAGTACTCAGCATAGTACACATATGAATTTGGAGTGGGGGACACAATTCAGCTCGTAAATGCTGCTCAATCTAAAAATTCATAAATAAATACATTATCAAAAGAGAAGAGATTAGTAATGTTACCACAGATAAAATGGTCTGTGGGGTCGTTGAATTTGAAGAGAACATATAATACAACGTTCTGAAGAAAACCAATATTAGTGGGATAATGTTTTGGAATATCACCCAATCATCCAACTTACTTTACTTTTATATGTATGTGTGCATGTGAAAATGTGTATGTTTATATTAATATATAAATATATAATTAATATATATTAATATGTATATATTTTTCTCCTTCAGTCTTTTAACCATCAAGAATAATAAACCCATGGCTGAGGCCAATTATCCCAGGAAAGAGAGACGTGACTTAAAACAATGAAGATCATTATTTCTTTTCTAAGTTCTGAAATTCAAAATAAAATTTTAAAAGCACATTGTGAGTCAATTGTCTCAAAAACTCGGTTTTCCAGATAAGACTGAGAAAGCATTCGTAGAAAGTAGTCTGTTGGAACAGGGTACATTCTGAAATGAGAGAGACAAGATTAAGAAGTCAGATGTGTGGAGTGGGGAGAAATGGGTGACAAAAAAGTTTAAATGAGCAAATATTGCTTTTTGCTTGTCAAGACGATACGGTGCTGCCAAGGTTGCAGAGTGGAATTTGCTATAGAAAGGCCTAATCAAGATGGATGAATTTGAGAAGCACCTCAGGTTGCCTTGCTAGCGTGGTGTTTAGAACAGAGGTTCTCTTAATTCTTTGATATCGGGACCACTTGATACTTTTGAAAATTATTGAAAACTTCATAGAGTCATAATACTTACCATATTAGAAATTCAAAATCTAATACTTAGAGAACCAGAAATTCAAGCAGAAAATTTTAATGTTAACATAACATATTTAATGAAAAATTAGCAAATTTCCACAAGAAGCGGTTCAATTTAAATGTTTATAATTTTTTTTTAATTTTTGGTGTGATACAGCTGGTTTCCATATCTGTTTTTTCAGTAAACAATATATTTCTTATGATATATTAGTGTGATTAAAGAATTTCAAGCCACACTTTGACATTTAGGCAACAAAGAGAGCAGCATTTTAATTACTTTTTAAAAGAAAATTGTGAATATTCTTTTATGGTAATATACCAACACTCAAAAAGTAGTATTTATTTATTTAATTATTTAATAAATTATGATAAAAAACACTCAACATGAGATCTACCCTCTTGACATATTTTTAAGTGTACTAAATACAGTATTGTTAACTAAAGGCACAGTGCTATATAAATATTTCTAGAACTTATTCATCTTTTATAACTGAAACTTTATACCTGATGAATAGCAACTCCCCATTTCCTCTTCCTCATAGCCCCTGGCAACACTACTCTCTGCTCCATAGTTTAGATTCCTGTCTACAGCCATGCTACCCTGAACATACCTGATCTCATCCAATTCCTCATATAAGTGGTATTATGCAGTTTTTGTCCTACTATTATTAGCTTATTTCACTTAGCATATAACCTAAAGACTCAGTCCTATGTTGCTACAGATAGCAGGATTTTCTTCCTATTACTGAATAATATTCATATATATTTTTATATTTTATATATACATATATATATTAAATTTTTTATCCATTTATCCATTCATGAACATTTAGTTTGTTTCCACATGCTAGCCATTGTGAATAATGTGGCAACGAATGGGAGGTGCAAAGGTCTAATTTCAAGATGCTAATTTCAACGCTTTCAAACAGACATCCAGAAGAGAGATTGCTGGATAATATAGTACTTTTATTTTTAAGTTTTTTAGGAATTTTTTACTGTTTTCCACAGCAGCTGCACCAATTTATATTCCTGCCAAAGGTTCTATTTTCTTCATGCTCCTACCATTCATTATCTTTTGGGTTTTAAAAAAATAATAGCCATGCTAACATATGTGGGGTGATATCTCATTGCAGTTTTGATTTAAATAAAAGGAAAGACATCCCATATTCATGGATTTAAAGACTTAATGTTTTAAACAGTCCATACTACCTAAAGCAATTTACAGATGCAATGCAATCCCTATCAAAATCTCAATAGCATTTTTTACAGAATTAGAAAAATGAATCCTAAAATTCATATAGAGCCTAAAAAGATCCCAAATGGCCTTAAACCTTGAGAAAGGAATACAAAGCTGGAGGCAACTGGTAGTTTCTCATCCTTACACTGTTACATCGAAATCCATTGATTTATGTTGTACTTTAGTTGGTGTTTTACCCATGCATTTTGTAACTAGTCATTTGCAAAATATCAGTTAACTGTGGTGAAGAATACAATTAACTACTATTGCAGATTGGTGCCACTGCCTGGATTTGTGCTGAGCAATCCTCTCGCATTGCTTTTACATCATCACAAGCACTAATCAGATGATATAATGATTCCAGTGTGTTCAAGGAGAGATACAGAAACCGTGAAGAAAAATCTGAGTTTCAAAAAAGAAGGGGTGACAATGGAAGGCTCCATGACTTGAGACTGTGGAACTTCAGCATTGTTTGCCAGACTAGTGCACAAATCACCGCGTGGTTCCAGTCATATTTTAGCAGATACCAGTGAAAGAACTACAGACATAAGCCTAGATAAGAAAAACCTCAGAATGAACCACATAAGAATCAGATATTCCTTTCCTTTACCAAGAGGATATTTAAACTCACTGAAACTTTGAGTAACTGCCAGACAAGATGGGCAGGAGAAGATTGAAGACAAGAATCAATAAATATCTGAGCAGAAATTCATAATTGATTGAAATAAAGAAATTGGCTGAGATCATGATACATGAGAGGGATGGCTTTAAATCTAGGAGAATTGAAGTTCCTTTAAATGCACGTACTTAGGATTTGATGATTTTTTGGTTTATTTCTTGTTTGTTTGCTATTGTTTGTGTTCTCCTTAGGGTATAAATAGCAGTCCAAGAGCAAGATGAAATTAGTTATATTATAGAAAGGAGAGAAAAATTTGTTTTTTCAAACAAATAATAATTTGTAGCCAAACCCTCTTTCATGTACAACATAACAGAAGTAAGAGAACTAGAAAGAGTATAACATGTCTGTGGACTGGTTTAGTTATAATGGAAGATTTGGTGACTAAACATATATAAACAGGACCTCCTGTTGATAAAGTCTGTTCAATTCAGACAAATGTGCAAGATAAAATTTTGATATAAATATTTATTTTTAACAAGATACAAATAAAATATCCCTTGATATTTCTACAAAAAGTAGAGACTCATTCTCCCTAAAATCTCTGTTTCCACTCCAATAATTTAGCAACTTAGGAAAGAGGAACAAAACATTTCAATAAAGAGATTTGTTAACGTAGTAACTTTTTTTCTAATACAACTTTAAAAAAATATAAAGAACAAATTCATCTTCATATAAAGCTTCTCTCTAGCTTGTTTCTCAGTTATCCATAATAAAAGCTACTTTTTATATAAAAATATTTATTTTATAAAATATTTTTCCTTAATCAAATTCGTTTTGGTGTGAAAAACTCCATTCTATGTGAGATTTAAAACCAAGTGCAAAAGTGAATGTTTATATGTATACTAATCTTTAAACACACATATACTAATGTTTATATCTAACCTGTGTTAATATCTATATCTATTGCCTAAGATTAGTCTATAAGAAAAGCTCCAATTAAAATGTTAATAAGTATTAATTAAATTTATTTGTATTGTGTTTTATTACAACCTGTTTAATTATCTTAATTTATATTCTAGATGTGCCAAAATGGAAAGAGAGGAAGTAGATCCAGTTATTACTTTAATTGATTTTAGAATCATCTTCAGAACATATTTATATGATTACTATCTTTAAATTTGAATGTAGAATTTAATTAAGACTCAACATGTACTCAGTAAGTGACCTGGAATTTTTTAAAATTCTTGTCCAAAGAGTAACACAACATAAATATTTAAGACAACCATTCAGAAGTTTCTATGATTAAACTACCTTTATAAATACAAATCAAAAAGATATGTAGGAAGGTATATGGTCTGCTAAGTAGTCTGAAACAATAAAATTTATAGAAAAGCTTGCAGGAAATTGAAAAATATAGCATAAAACAATACTAAAAGCGAAAGATCTCTATGAAAGTCAGAAAAAGATGAAATCTGTTAAGAAAAAGATAAAATTGGAAGCAAGATTGAAAGATTTTAATGGCAAAGGTCCCAATATACTACAAGAAGTAGAATCATTGAAGGCTCTGAAACAGCAGTGTTACATAAACATTTGGGTTTAGAGCTATTCTCAGGCAGCATTGCAAAGAATGAACTGGAAGTAGTTAAGACTAATGGAAGAAAGATCAGTCAGGAAGTTATTGAAACTTTCCAAATGAGAAGCAAAGAAACTCAGACAAAGTAGAGATTAAAGGAAGACGATATATTCAAGGGTATTTGGAGCAAGAATTAATATATGGCTTAGAGATTACCATATTTCACCAATTTCAAGATGTACATCTTTCTTTTTTTTTTTTTTTTTTTTTTTTGAGACAGAGTCTTGCTCTGTTGCCCTGGCTAGAGTACCGTGGTGTCAGCCTAACTCACAACAACCTCAAACTCCTGGGCTCGAGTGATACTTCTGCCTGAGCCTCCCGAGTAGCTGGGACTACAGGCATGCGCCGCCATGCCCAGCTAATTTTTATATATGTATTTTTAGTTTTCCAGATCATTTATTTCTATTTTTTAGTACAGATGGGGTCTCGTTCTTGCTCAGGCTGGTCTTGAGCTCCTGAGGTCAAATGATCCTCCCTCCTCGGCCTCCCAAAGATGCATATATTATACATTTTAAAATTTCTGAAATCTTACAATGTCTTACAATCACTGTTTTATAATCACTGATGGACAGGTGGCTATCATGGCATAATTATGTTAAAGTATAATATTCAAAAAGGGAATTCAATCATAACACATGCAAATGTAAAATTAACACATGCTTAAGATCTCTTCAATTCATTAATCAATTGAAACCAGTAAGATTTAAAACTACTTCAATGGAAAATTTGAAGAAGCAACATATACATGCAAGCAATCTAGAATGCCAAAATGAATTAACTAAGGGATGAAAAACTGGTTAATAGCTTATAAGGCAACAAAATGTAATGGGTGGACCCATTTTTACTACAAGGCAGAAATTTATCTCTATCAGACAAAATGCATTTTCATTTCTATGGATAAGTTCATGTCTATTTTTTTTTCTATCTAGCTTCTACCTCAGCAGAGTTATAGAATAGCCTAGGTAATAGACAAATGCATGTGCACACCTTCATAATGTCAGATAATCTACAGTGAATCTACTAGATAATGTCCAGCCCCACACTACAAAAAAATCTAGTAATCTCTCTCAGCATTTACAAGTCTGGACAACTTTTCCTGAGAGTTGTCATTCCCTGAGTATGCTCAACTATAAAAATCACCAGCAACAAAACTTGGCTTTGAATATACATCAGAGGCTTGCAATAGATCCCAGAAACCAAAATAGAGTACTCTAATAATCAATAATAATCAATTGATTGCTTGAGAGGAAGATTAGTTGAATTTGTTTAGCACAATTTCTGAACTTCAGTGGGTAGCTAAAAAGCTGGCTTATGAACTCAACAGCAGCTTCAATCAACTGGATATAATTGACACCTATAGGCTACTTCATCTAAAAATAGAATATTATATTCTTCTCTACTGTACATGGAACATTCACCAAAATGGACCACACTCTGTATCACAAAACACACTTTAATAATAAGCTCCAAAAAACCAGAAATCATACAATGCCAGCTCTCAGAAAAAAGAAAAAAATTATACTAGAAATTGATAACAGACAAATAGCTAGAAAATTCCAAAATATTTGGAGATTAAAAACACATTTTTAAATTGTAGCTCTTTGAATTTCCTCCATATTACTGCCGTTTGACCCAACAATCTAATTACTGGGCATCTACTCAAAGAAAAACAAGACTTTCTACAAAAAAGACATCTGCACTAGACTGTTTACAGTAGCACAATTCACAATTGCGAAGATGTGGAAACAACCCAAGTGCCCATCAATCCATGAGTGAATTAAAAAAATGTGATATGTGTATACCACAGAGTTCCAGTTGGCCACAAAAAACAATGGACTAGCACCTCTTGTATTATTCTCGATAGAAATGGAGCCCATTCTACTAAGTGAAGTATCACAAGAATGGAAAAACAAGTATGACATATACTCACCATCAAATTGGTATTAACTGATCAACACTTATTTGCACATATCATAGTAACATTCATAGGGTGTTGGGCAGGTGGGAGGGGAGAGTTGAGGAGGGGATGTGTATATTCACTTCTAATGGGTACAGTGAGCACCATCTGAGGGATGGACATGCTCGAAGCTCTGACTCGGGTGGGGTGAAGGCAACATTTTTAACCTAAACATTTTTACCCCATAATATGCTGAAACAAAACAAAACAAACAAACAAACAAAAACAAAATAAATAAATAAATAATGACACCTGGGTCAATATCAAGAAAAATTTTGAAAAGTATTTTGAACTAAATGAAAATAAAAAGCAACTTACAGAAATTTATAAAATAGAGTGAAAACAGTGTTTAGAGGGAAATTTAAAGCATTTGAATGCATCCATTAAAAGAAGAAAAAATCAAGTTCAACAATCTAAGCTTTAATCCTATGAAACTAGAAAAAAAAGTTAATCCAAAGTAAACAGAAAAAAAGAAATAATATAAATTAAAGCAGAAATCAATGAAATAGAAAACAGAAAATCAGTAGAGAAGATTCAATAAAATAAAAGCTTGTTCTTTGAAAAATCAGTAAAATTGATAAGCATCTAGCCAGGCTAAGAAAAAAGAGAGATGACATGAATTACCAATATCTGAAACAAAGAGGAAACAACCCTACAAATACCAAGAACATTAAAAGGATAGTAAGGAATATTATTTGAAAACCCACAAATTTGAAAACCTTGATAAAAAGAATCAATTCCTTAAATGATAAAATCTGCCAAAATTTACACAATAAGAAATAAATTATATGAATAGGCTTATATCCATTCAAGATATTGAATTAATAATTAATAATCTTCCACAACAGAAAGAAATGATGCTCAACATCATGTGTCATTAGAAAATTGTGAAACAACAGTGGGATATCATCACACACCTATTAGAATGACCAAAACCCAAAACACTAGCATCAAATGGCAGCAAGGATGTGGAGCAAGAGGAGCTCTCATTCATTGCTGTGAGAAAGCAAAATGGTACAGACACTCTGGAAGACAGTTAGGCTGTTTCTGAATTCCTTAAAAAAACAAAATATTATTTTACCATATGATCCAGCTATTGTGCTCCTTGGTATTTACTCAAATGAATTAAAAAATTATGACCACACAGAAACTTGCACACAAATACTTACAGCACCTTTATTCAAAATTGTTAAAACTAGGCAGCAACTAAGAGACAAGTGGGTGGATAAATAAACTGTGGTACATGCAGATGATGGAATATTATTCAGCACTAAAAAGAAACGAGTTGTCAAGCCATGAAGAGACATAAAGGAATCTTATACGCATATTACTAAGTGAAAGAAACCAATATTAAAATGTGTACAATTCCAACTATATGACATTCTGAAAAAGGCAAATCTACAAAAACAGTAAAAAGATGAGTTATGAAGGGGAAGTGATGAATAGGCAAAGCATGGAAGATTTTTAGGGCAGTAAAACTATTCTCCATGATTCTATAATGCTGGATATATATCATTAAACTTTTGTCAAAACACAGAATATAAAATAAGAGTGAACCCCAAGGTAAATCATAAACTTTGGATGATAATTATGTGTCAATATAGGTTCATTGATTGTAACAAATATACCACTGTAGTGTGGGATATTGATAGTGTGGGGGATCATATGTGTTTAGGGATAAGGATAATGGGAATAATCTTTATTTTTCTCTTACTTTTGTTGTGAACCTAAAACTGCTCTAAAAATGTTTAATTTTTTTAAAACTGGATAAATAGCTCAGAACCAATGGCTTTTAGTTCTTCTGTGGACACTGTATCACCATTGCTCTAGGGAACAGTCGAATGTGAAAACACAGACATTAACAATTACTTAATTCTATCCAATATGAAAATAGCTACTCCTGCTCGCTTTTGGTTTTCATTTACATGGAATATTTTTTCCATCCTTTTACCTTTTGTCTGTGAGAATCCTTGAAGGTTAAATGAGTTTCTTGGAGACTACATTTACATAGGTTGTGTGTTTCATTCATTCAATCAATCTATTAATATTTCTTTTGAGTAGAGCATTAAGACTATTTATTAATACATTCAATGTTATTATAGTATTGATACGTGAGATGTGGTTCTGTTCATCACATTGAAAGATACCTTGTTTTGTTTTTCCCCTTGTGCTACTGTTTTATAAGAGCTGTGAGCTTTGAAGTTCAGAACAATAGGACTTTGAAGACGAAGTAGTTTACAGATACCTTAAATTATTTTCCTTATATTTTGTTCTTAATGTGAGTGTAGAAGCAATTGATGACAAAACCAATGCCTGTTTAAGTATAAAAACACTGTTGAATATAAAATAATATCCTAAATGAAAAGTTAGCATTGAGGTATAGCTTAATTGTCAGAGATTTTTGAGAAAGAAAATGAAAATCATAATCACCAGCGTTTTAGAATTAGATGAAATAATGGTAATTGGTGGTGTAGCGTAAGAGATTAGGGATTTGGCATTAGAGATTTGGCTCATGATAGTGTCATCAACTAATTTTATAACTTAGAAGAAGGAATTTACATGAATAGTAAGTGAATTCTGTTGGTAAGTAGAGAGTACAATGGAGATATCAGATCAATCAACAATTAGAAATATATTCAAAGATTTCAAGAGAATTGAAGAGCTGTAGAAATAGATTCAGAGGCATCAGCATGAATGTGAACAAGATTATTCAGGAAAACAAGATGGTGAGAAACAAAGAGAACTGAGGGTGAAATTTTGATTAACTTAGGTATAAAATTTTAAGAACAAAGTAGCTATTATTCAAATGATTAGTAGCTAGGATTGCCATATAGTAACCAGGTTCCAGCCAAATACAGGCGTTATGAGCAAGTGATAGATCAGCAGGTAATGAAATCTTGTAATTGGCCGTGAGAATTGGGTGATTTTTTTCCCCAAAACCATATGAGTACCAAATAAACTCACAACACCTAAATAATTAAAATTAATTTAATTTTAATTTTTTAAATTAATTTAATTCCAGTTAAAAATGAAATTACACTGTACAATTTGATTATTTTATTAGTTGTTTTTATTATACATGAAGAATATCTATTACTTTTCATACATTTTTTGGATATAAGTGCATCATGGTGGTTTTTAAAATCACTACAATTGTGCTCTTAACATCAAGTGCATATTTCCGTATCAACCCTTATGAAAAAGCATTCTAATTTTCTGTTTACTCATTAGTTTAGTTTTTTTTCCCATTAGAATCTTTGGTTCACGATGGTTCTGTTTTACCACCAGAAATACAACATAGCATCTGACATATAGTGGGTGCTCAATACATGCCTTTTAAAATACATATATGAACTACTTCTGAACATATTTCAGCAGGTAAGGGCAATTGCATGGGTTAGAGGAAAGATCAGAAACTTTGAAATCACTTGTACCTTGTGTGATCTATAGAAAGGCATGCATTATTTCTAATCTTTTTTCCCTATCAATAAAATAGAGATAATAATATCACCTCTTTTGCAAGGTCATTAAAAATATTAAATTAAGTTTTATATGCAAATCGTGTAGCCCACTCCTGTACATAGTACCTATTCGGTAAATAGTAACTATTGTTATTATTTTTATAATGAATATGTTCTTTTTTCAAAGACCAAATGTTAACCATATGGATTCAATTTCCTCTTTTTACTTGAAATTAATTTGGAAATACTCATAAGGAATTGACTATATGAAAAAATCATGTAATTCCTACCTGCAAAAAATACTATGGATTAAAGGTCCTTAATCATTCTCAGCCATGGTCTATGAACTTGGCAGTAATAATAGAGAAGAAATCATTTGGTAATAAAAATACAGTCATTTTTATCCAATTGCATATCTTTATTCTTCTTCCACATTCTCAACTTATAATGTTGTTTCTACGTAAATCCTCAACTAGAGATAGAAAAAGTTTAATTCGATATGGATATAGGGCTCTGAACTTGAAGAGCTAATAATTCCAGTTCTTTGAGGACATTGCTAGCTGATTCCTACCCTGATATCATTTGCCAAACCTGACTTCCAGATAGCATATCTCTGTCTACATTTTCACTTCAGTCTTGTTTACTATTTAAGGTTTGAATTCTCCTAATCTTGAGACTTCTGCATTTAGGTAATAACTTGATGAAGAAATCTTCCTTTGACTATGTTTCAGACTCACAATTACAGGTATATTAAATGACCTTTAGGGGCTTCCTAGAGATTGAGATTGTGGTGTTTACTCATCTCCTACTTTGAAACCAACACCAATGTAAATCCATAAGTACAAAAGCAGAAGTATGAAGTCAAAAGTAGAAAGAGGCTGAACACTTTGTGGCTAGGAGGGTATGGGAAAGAGACTAAATTCATAAATTGTGAGATATAACTAGATCAAGTATTAATATTAACAGAGTACCATAGAGATAAACAATTCAAATAGAGCTACTTATAGAAATAAAGATACTCAGTGAGCAAGTTCATATCAAAACCCCAAGAAGAAATTGGAAAATAATACATGATCTTCTGCAAACAACATTGTGGGTCTGCGAGCTACCTTTATTATTTTTAAAAGTTTGAAAACATTCAGCCACAATATAAGAAATAAGCATTTATTTTGCTTGACAGTCTTCAATTAGGTAATTTTGAAAAAAATATATAATTGAGGAAACTTAGCCAAATCATAAATAAAATAGCCAAGGTCATTCTTAAATAAGAATAGTATTGAAGCACTAAGATTTACCTATTTTAAACAAAATGTTCACCTAAGATCTTCCCATAGGTTTGGCATTCATTGGTAGCCATTAGCATTTGGCACTGATATCAAGCAAACCCTTCATCAGGGTTTTAGCTCTATGGAAAAGAATTGCTTTGCATGTAATTTAAAGTGTTCGTTTATTCTAGCTCTTTGTCTTATCAGGAGCTTATCCTTGACACTTTCTTTGCTTTCAACTGATATTTCCTTTCTTTTATTAACTTTCTTTTATTAAATCAATGGCTTCTTGGAGAAAGAGTTCCATCTTCTTAGTTTTATTTATCTATGAAGATCTAAAATATGTAAGAGCAGAGGTCAAGAAAAACACCACAGATCAAAAGTTAAACATAAAGCCCAAATACACTAAACCAAAAAACTGATAGTACTAAACTAAATTGGAGATCAAAGGTCAGGTGAAAGGCTAAACAGAGACGAAAACAAAGAGGTCACATGGTGAGCTGTGTCCCACCAGTTCACTTACTTCCCATTCAAAGAGCAAAGGAAGATGCATGTGTCCATTTCTTGAAGTTAAGGCAAGATCTCCAACATAAATGCTACCATTTAGTAAAGAAAAATAATTTAAAAATCCATTGGTATTTCTTACCTGTTGCGAATTAAGAATAATAAAAATATATGGGTAACAAATTCATAAATGTTGCTTCAGCTTTTCAATTTGAGACTGACTTAGCTCTAAGAACTTCAAACACTGCTGTTGACCTATACCTTGTCTGTACTCCTCCAAAAAATGTTTTTGAAGCATTCTTAATAGAAAGGTCTTAGATATGATACACATTTCTCTCTCCCAAGACATAATCCAAACTATTTTGCTCATACAGCAGCCTCACCATTACCTCTTCATCTGTATACTGGTAACAGATGACAATTAATCCTTATCATACAGGATTAATCGATATAATACTCAAAGTATTTTGAGCTACTCAGGTAGAGGACTCTATAAATATGAAATTTTACTATGATGATGCGTAAAGGTATAGATACTATACAACTGAAAAACTGGCATTTTTTTCAGTAATCCATGGATTACAGCTATATTTAATTACTGTAAAGTGCATGGAATCTCTTGCTGAAATAAGAACTGAAAAGACAGTTTTTGGTTCAGGTGCTAGTGGAATATTTCTTTTATTCCAAGTCAAGTACACAGCATCATAAAAAACACAGAAAATGAGCTAATTTTTAGGGGTTACTCAGCACATACTATGCATGGATCCTAGAGGATAGTGTTGTAAAAAACTTTTACAAACTTTTCTACTAATTTATAAACATATAGCCCAGTGGTTTCTCTAACTTTTCTTTATCAAGAACTC
Source organism: Avahi laniger (assembly GCA_963575035.1). Classification (NCBI taxonomy): domain Eukaryota; kingdom Metazoa; phylum Chordata; class Mammalia; order Primates; family Indriidae; genus Avahi; species Avahi laniger. The sequence goes on from CAUYSK010057875.1 coordinate 14,753, forward strand.
TTGCTACTTTTTCCTAATGTGTCTATACTTTAAAATTTTTCATCTACCAGATGAATATTAATTACATAATGATTTCATTGCATTTCTTATGAATGTGTACCAATTGGTTTCTAATGAGTCAAAGCTAATCAGCATGTTTTAAAATAAAATCATTGTATTCTGAAAACAAAAATAATAACAGCTACATTAACATCAATAAAAGAAAATTATATTCTTATCAGTGTATTCTATTACAAGCAAATTTTTGCTGTTACAGAAAAATGGAGAAGCCTTTTAATAAAGTCTAAAATGCTCCTAAATCTAGATGACCAGTTTTGAAGTAAATGTTATTGGAAGTTAAATTTGAAGTCAGGATATGCTGTCAGTTTATTCCTTTGAGGTTACCATGAGGCTTTCAAAAGTATTTCATAACCAATTATCTTAAACACATTGCAATTCTGCTTACAAATAAACAAACAATCACAGAGAAATCTAACTGAAATTCTACCCGTTAACACCATTTTCCCAAATTTTTAACTTTTTGTTGTTTCCATCCATATCTTTTTATACTGTTTATTTCTCAAAAAATTGTTGTGGTTATTTTTAATAGGTTTGACTTTTAATCTTCCTACTCCAGATAAAAGTGGTTTATACACCACAGTTATAACAATATTTAGTATTTTTGTACTTACTGTTACCAATGAGTTACTTGTATACCATCAGATGATTTCTTATTATTAATGTCCTTTTCTTTCAGATTGAAAAAATCCTTTTAGCATTTCTTGTAGGGCAGGTCTAGTGTTGATGAAATCCCTCAGCATTTGTTTGTATGGAAAACTATTTCTCCTTCGTGTTTGAAGGATATTTTTGTAGGATATATTCTAGGCTTAAGGGTGTTTTCCTTCAGCACTCTGAATGTGTCACGCCACTCTCTCCTGACCTGTAATGTTTTCACTGAGCAGTCTGGTGGAAGATGTATTGGAGTTCCTTTATATGTTGTTTTTTTTTCTTTTTTCTTGCTTCCCTTGGGACTTTTTCTATATCCATGACCTTTGGGAGCTTGATTATTAAATGTCTTCAAGTAGTCTTGTTTGGGTTAAATCTGCTTGATGTTCTGTGACTGTCTTATACCTGAATATTGATATCTTTCTCTAGGTTTGGAAATCTCCCAGTTATTATTTCTTTGAATAAACTTTCTACCCCAGTTTCTCTCTCTATATCCTCTTTAAGGCCCAAAACTTAAACATTTATCTTTTTGAGGCTATTTTCTAGATCTTGTAGGCCTGTTTCATTCTTATTTCTTCTGCTTGGTCAATTTTGTTGCAGAGAGACTATGATGCATTTCTCAGTTTGTCAAATGAATTCTTCAGCTCCAGAATTTTTACTTGATTTTATTATTTCATTCTCTTTTTTAAAATTTTTCTGGTAGGCTTCTGAATTCCTTCTCTGTATTGTCTTAAAGTTCATTGAGCTTCTTCAAGACAGTCATATTGAATTCTTTGTCTGAAAGGTCACTTATTTCCATCACTCTAAGATTGGTCACCGGTACCCTATTGGGTTCATTTGATGAGATCAGGTTTTCTTGGATGTTCTTGATGCTTGTGAACATTATTTGATGTCTGGACATTGAAGATTTAGATATTTATTTTAATCTTCCAAGTCTGGGCTTGTTTGAACCCATCCTTGCTGAGAAGTCTTCCCAGATATTTAAAGAGAACTGAGTGTTGTGATCTAAAGCTTTCGTCACTGCAGCTGTGTCAGTACTGGCAGTGCCCCAAGCCCAGTAATGCTGTGACTCTTTCAGACTCCTGGTGGCACTGCCTTTGTGTACGATTGTAACCTATGAGAGAATCCCTGGATTACCAGGCAAAATCCCTCAGTTTCTTCCTTTATTCTCTGTGGTTGGTTGCTGGAGTTGGGGGAGGAGTGATGTGGGCACTCCCTCTTGGCCACCAGAAACAAGTCACACCTGAAGTCAGCCTAGTTTCACCCAAGGCCCACGGAGAATGTTGCCTGGCTACTTCTGATTTTTACTCAAAGCTTGAGGGCTCTTTAGTCAGCAGGTGGTGAATCCTGCCAGGTCTGGGTCCTTCCCTGCAGGGCAGCATGTTTCCTTCTGGCCCAGAGTGAGGCCAAAAATGCTGTCCAGGAACCAATGCCTAGACTCCGGGGTTTCAGGAGTCTGCTTAGGGCTTTAATTTATTGTGGCTGAGCTGGTACCTAAATTGCCAAACAAGGTTCTCTGGATTCTTCTCTTTTCTTTCCCCAATGGAAGAAGACTCTCCTTGAGCCATACTGCTTGTAACTGGGGGAGGTGTGACACAGGTACTGGCTTGGCTGCTGCTCTTGGTATGTCACTGTGTCACATACACCCCAAGTCCACTGGCTCAGAGCCAGCACAACCACAGAAATTGCCCAAGCACCGCATCCTTCATTACTGGACTTCATTAGGAATTTAGTCCAGGCCTGGGGCTGCTTTTTTTAGCCAGTGGTGTGGCTAGACAGAACTTGGTTTTCAGAGTGGAGGATTTACTTCTGGCTGGGCTGGTCTAAATACTCCCACCGTAGACACAAGCAGAATTCTACCTTGTGTTGCATTGTTCTGTGCCAGGGCGGCCCTGAATTCCAATGCAAAGTCTCACAATCACTTCAGTATCCCTCCCCCAGGCACACAGATTTTTTCGCAACTTGGCATATTGGCCAGGGGATGGGGAAGGGATGGCACAGGTAATGCAAGATTGTTTTTTTTGTCTTCTTCAGTGCCTCTTTCCTTGATATGATGTTAATAGCAAGTAGTATGATTGCTCACCTGATTTTTGATTCATCTGATGGTATTTGCTTGTGTGGGTAGTTGTTGAATTTTGTGTTTGTGCGGAAGGACAGTTGCTGGAGGTTTCTATCCAGCCATCTTTTCCCACCCCCTCAGAAATTACCTTTCAATAGGAAAAGAGAAATAAAGACTTTCTAAGATAAACAAAATCTGTCAGAGTTCATTGCCAGATAAGTCCTGCAATATTCAAAGAAATTCTTCAAGGAGAAGGAAAATGTTATAGATGAGAAACCTTGATACACACAAATAAAGGAAGAACATCTAGGAAGAATAAATAAAACATCATCTGTATGATAAATAAAAAATCAACTCACATTAACAAAAGTATGAGTAATAACTTCCACTGATGGTTATCAAATTTGTACTTACCTGATGTTAAAGTCCGTTGAGCTTCCATTTTCTCTTTGATGAGGCCCTCTTTCTCCACTGACTCCCGGTAAAAAGGATAACGCATAAATTCTTGAGAAACTTTAATGCCTTACTTATCCCTCACTTCCCCAACCCTTTCTCTAATCCACACCCAGTAATTATCAGCACTAATTCAACCACTCCTTTCCACTTTCAAGAACTGTACTGTCAGCATTAGCAAACTCACCTGTATGAGATCTCAAGATAGGTGAGAAGGAATATTTATTATTCTGATCAGGTGAGGGACATTCTGGAGACACTTGCAATGTGACACTATTGGAACACTGTACTATTCATAAATTCATCCACTCGTAAAGTACTATTGTATGGCAGCCAAAGTAGAAAGCAGGATGGGGGTTCTGGGTGGTGAGAAGGAGATGAATAGAAAACAGTCCTGATCTTAAAGATGCGTAGACCTAAAAAAAAAGTTCCGTCTCTCTCTCTCTCTCTCTCTCTCTCTCTCCCCCTCTCTCTCTCTCTGTTTCTCTCTCTCTGTCTCCTCTTCCCTCCTTCATCCCATCCCTCATTAATTTTTATTTTCTTTATTTTTTGGAAAATACTAGACTCAATAATGGAAATTAGAATTGTTATTGATGAATGAAAAGGTATGATCATCTAAATAGCTATTGTTCTTTTAATAAAATAAAAATAAAAATTCTGTATATCTTGCTGTCTCCAATGTTTAAGCTACAATTTTTTTTAATTTTTTCCCTCACTTTTGTAAAATGTTATAAATACAAGCAAAAAAATGTAAAAAAGTACCGGTTTAGAAGAAACCAGACCATATAAATTAAATATGGAAATCTAGAAACATTTCCCTTTCAATTTTTTCAATTTTTTGAACACCTGATGAAAATTAAGTGAAGCAATTCATTGCCTTTCATAGAAACACCAAAACTCCTGCTATCCCATCAATATATATGTTTTTTAATTATTATAAAATATGCTCCAGTTCTGACATTTTCTGTGTAATATTTTGTGTATTGAAATTATTTTAGAAATAAATCGCTGCAGGCTTTTCATTAAGTTGATAGTATACAGATTGCAATGTTACTGATCATTCAACAGTAGTATGAAAAATAATAATAAACATAGTCATCTTAGCATGAACTGCATCCATAACCCTATTTTATAGTAATTACTTGCCGAACTCACTATACTATAAGGCAAACATCATGACTGTCTTTCAGAAATGTGAAAAAGCAGTTTGTTATTCTCCTACATTCCCTGGGTTTTTATAGGCCAGTTCATTTTGTCTTCACTGTGAAATACCTTAAAGGGTAACGTGGTATTCTGACTCTAGTGGTAATTCATTACCCCAGTTAATCTTGTAAAATTGCCCTCTGGATGTAATAATTTGTTATTCTTTTATTAGACCTTCTTTTGCATACTGTATTTATCATAAAGATGTCACCATTGTGATGCCTAGCAACCATTTTAATGTTCTGGAGGTGTTTGCATATATTTTCTTGGGGGAGAGATCTGCAGTGGTCCCTGTATGGGAGAGCTGTCAGTGTATTCTGATGTATGAGGATAAAAGGAGCCCCTGCTGCAGACTCCAATAAGCTCCAGTCACGGCCTGAAAGCAGTGACTTGGGCATCACTATACCGTGTTAGAAAATGTGTCAATTATCACATGGATTGCCTAAGGGTATTGCCTGGGTCTAGGTCATAAAACCATCAAGACTGAAGGGGGAAAAAATTGATGAAGAAGTAAGTTGAATTAATTGATAACAAGGAAGGCTGTATATGGAATGTTCATTGTAACTTGAGACTCAAAATTTTTGTCTGAGAAGCTTTTCTGTGGATGATCCCATGAGTAAAACTAAAACTGTCCATCTTCTCCTACCTAAAGTATGTATAACTGGCATTTTAAGCATTTCCTAAAAGCAGTAGGTAGTTGTCAAACTAGTCAAGAAGCCATAAAAATAAAAATAAAATCATGCTAATAATGCTCTAGCTGTTTTGCTATTATTGTGATTCTTAACATACGGCGCTACTGTTTATATGTGAATACAGTGGAGACCACTTAAATATGTAGCCTGGGGCCAAAGTCATGAAAGCTTTATGCACCATTTATGTAGGTTTCTGTGCAGTTCCTCCACATGGAAGAGGAGAATTTCATATTATTCATACATTTACATTGGTTTCTGAGCTGCTTAAATGACCCCCTTTTCCCACTTCCTTGCATTCCCCTTGAATTTCAGAATTAGATGTTAAGGCTTTGTGTCAGATGAATTCCCTTTAAGAAATCACTATTCACTAGACATGGGGATAATTATTAAAGAAATTGACTGTCTACAGAAGATGTCAAAACTACCAGCCAATCGAGCAATTTTGAGGAATAAAAAGAAAATTTTATTAAACAACAAATCCATTATTTGTTTTATAATATTGAGTAGATATTTCACTCAAAATATTCAGTTAGCCAGCCTCACATAGATCCTGAGGTACCCAGGATTACTGCCTCACACTTTTCAAAAGGAAATACATCATTCTGAAAATACATTGTTAGGGCATAAGCAAGTAGGTTAGAAAATTAGCCATCTCTTTTTTTGGTGTGAAACACAAAAAGATTCCTCTATCTTATAATTATGGAGCAAGTAACAAATTTTCAGTTTTATAAAGAATACATAAAAGGATATGGTCTCTCTCACTTAAAATATAATAGGTGGTATATTTTTCATAATGATAGTATTGGTTATAGTGATGATAATTATGAATTATAATGCTTAGTATAGATTTATTTTCTGGCACTTGATGTTTTCTATGAAGGTAAAAGCAAAATTTGCACTAGAGCAAGTCACATCAGAGAAAAGTAACTTCATTAAAATATTTATCTAATACCTTTCATCTCTTCAACTGGAAGCATGACCTTGCTAATGGACAGTATTCCAGTGAAGCAGGCAGAATTCTTATTAAGTAATTTATCTTATTCTGTTTTTACATAAATCGGTATGATTTTTCTGTGTATGCAATCTTATACAGCAGCACAGTCCTCCAAACAGTGATTTTAGGTTTTTAATTTACACACTGTATGCCAAGTAGGAAGATGACTGGTTTTGGAATCTGGAAATTTACCTTTGCCACATGTTAACTATACCATGAATTAAATTATAAAGCCTTAAATTGTGCATGTTAAAAAAAAGAAATGGTATGTAATATGAATCTGCCCAACCTACCTGATAGAACTATTATGGAAATCAAATGGAATAATTGCAGTTAAAATGCTTCTGAATCTATATATGCTTCAGAATAATATTTTGTGCATCACAAAATATTAGTTACCATTATCTACATTAGGCTTAAACTCTTCTAATCCTTCCCTATTATTTTCGAAATACAATCAATTATTAATTGCCTAGGACTATTGAAATAGACTGAAATCTTTCTTTTGATAGCTTGATAATATAAGAGAAGGGGTATTCTAGATATGTATCAGGTTATCAATTTGAAATTCCTCTTTATTGATTATGATTATAGTAATTTGTTCTGAAATGGGATGGACTCTAAGGCTGTTTCTCAAATATATGAAAAATCCAGATCTTGGTCTGGATCTATAAAATGTAAGCATGGAGACAATTCAAGTTCCGTATCTTCTGAGGCCCCCACGTAATGGCACTAAAGGCTAGACAGGGCAGGCAGTGGTGATGATTGTACAGTCTGAAATGCAGAAACAGAGATACAGAGATAATATTCTGCTAGATTTTCTTTTAAAAATAATATCAAGAATTTCTCTGAGCACTGAGATTTAGTTTGGACTCACCCTCATGGTGTGTGCAGGGGGAGGGTGGAAGGTAAAAAATATACTTTAAAACTGACCTGAGTTGTTTGCTGTGGTTTTTAGTGAAGAGCTTCCTTTATCTTATTTCAAAAAAATGTATCTCCAGAGATATCACAGGAAAGGAATAGCAACTTTGCCAGCAAGACAAATGCAAACTTTGTAATAAAAACCCCTATATCTCAGGTTTATAACGATACCCACTCATTTGTCCATATGACATAATAGCTCATGAAGAAAGATTGCCTGAAGAAGAACTACATGCTCATGGATAATAAAGAATGTGTTTATAGCCAGACTGGAGGGAACCCTCTTGACCATAGCAGAATTGACTCTAAACTGGCTCCAGGCCAGGCACAGTGGTTCACGCCTGTAATCCTAGCACTCTGGGAGGCCGAGGCAGGAGGATCATTTAATGTCAGGAGTTTGAGACTGGCCTGAGCAAGAGCGAGACCTCATCTCTACTAAAAATAGAAAAAATTAGCCATGCACGGTGGTGTGCACCTGTAGTCTCAGCTACTTGGGAAGCTGAGACAGGACGATCCCTTGAGCCCAGGAGTATGAGGTTGCTGTGAGCTAGGCTTATGCCATGGGACTCTAGCCTGGGCGACAGAGTGAGACTCTCTCTCAAAAATAAATTAATTAATTAATTAACAAACTAGTTCTATAGTAATTGACAGAATGCAAATAGATTGCAAGGGAATACAGCATGGTTTATTAGCTGGAAATAGATTCAGCTCAAGTGATGAAATATCTAAAGAATGGAAGAACAAACACCACATGTACTCACTATTAAAGTAACTAACTGATGAGCACACATGTGCATAGAGGGAAGTAAATCTCACAGGACATTGAGCAATGGGAAGGGGCGGGGGATGAAGGAAAGCCTACCTAATGGGTACAATGAACACCATCTGGGTGATGGGCACATTTTTAACCCTGACTCAAGCATTACAAAAGTGATCCATATAACTCAAATAATTTGTACCCTCATAATACTTTGAAATAAAAAAAAGAAATAAAAAAAAAGAAATTCAAAATAAAAGTGGCTAAAATAAAATCATTTTTTGTTCTTTCAAATAAAAAAAGTCTGGGGATATGCAATTTGGGGTTAGTATGTGTTCTATATTTAAAAGGAATTTGACTACCTAATGTCATCAACATGTAGATCTTACCTCATGGTCTAAGATGACTGTTCAAGTTCCAGCATGCCAAGTTCACACTATCCAGGAGGAACTTTAAAGGATGAAGAAAGGTACATTATTTAGAGAAAAAGGCTGAGTTACTGACAAAGGGATCTTGAATGCTTAAAGAATGAAAAATTTTATTTTTCTTCCATGCATCATTTCAGGTTGTTTAGACTGTCTGCTCTGCACTTATGTGGTCAACAGGAGGCACAGATACTTTCATCTTTTTTCTCCACAATTACTAGTATGTGGTTGTCATCTTTATGGCTGGACCTGATACACACACATGTCTGCCTTGCAGGTCAAGAGAAGGGAAAAAGGGGGAGAAAACAAGTGCAATGTGTTAAGTCTTGGACCTGAAAATCATGCACATCAATCATATTAACTCATCTTTTATTGACAAGGATGTCATTACTTGGCTACATTCAAGAGTAATTGAAGCTGAAAAATGAAGTATCTGGTTGGACATCTATGTCTTAGCTACAAATTTATTATTTTGAAAAAAGAAAAAAAATGTGTATTTAGGAGTATCTTCCACAAAGGGTCTATACATTCCTCTTAAAGACATGTGTGACAGAAACATACAACACTTCCATTTTCTGGGACATAGCCATTGACCCCAGTTGCTCACAAAGCAGACCAGGAAATGTAGAATTTACTCTGGGCAGTTATGGGACCAATTAAAAATACATTCTTACAATAATGAAGAATAAGAAAATTGAGTATCTCTTCTACACTACACGCCCACAGAAAATTTACTAAACAAGGGATATTATAATTCTAACTGAAAACATATGGGGAAAACATGTTTTTAATGATGTCAAAAGTGAGATGTCTATGGAAAAATAGATCAAGAGTATGCTTGAGAACAAATGGCAATTTGCAAACTCAAATAGTTTAGATACATGTTAATAACCAATTTAAATAGAGTTCATTAACAGTTAAAACCATTATCTTTTAGAACAATATTCAGTTCATTTGTTTATCCAAGTTAGTTGGGTCTCCAGAAAATTCACCATCTTTATTATATTTTAGTTCATTTCCATAGAAATAATGACTAGTAGACTTGGGAAAATTCTCAAAACTATTTTACCTATCCATTAGTTTACTCATCTAACATTTATTGAGCACTTATTAGGGCAAAACAAAATTTAGGTATTCAGGACTGAATTAAAAAAAGTAGAAAACCATATTCCTATACAGGTTATATTGTAGTAGGCAATAGGGTTACAAAGAAATAATATAGCATATGTTATTTGAAAATTAGGAGAATTTAAAGTAAGAAATGAAGACATGGAGTGATAGAGGTGAGGTAGGCACTACTGGTCATTGTCATTAGCACAGTGAGGAAAGGCTACTTTGATTAGGATGCTATTAGAGAAAAGGTCCCAAATAAATGAGGTATAGAAAGATGAGTTAAGAAAGTAGAGGAGAAGAGTCAGATATCTGGATGGGGACAAGAACATGAGGATATTTTCGGCCATACTAGGAGATCATATTTTATTTTGAGTGAGATGGGAAACCCAGAGAGGACACCAAGCACAGAAGTGACTTATATTTCTTTTATTGAAGTAGAGTTGCTCAAGCTGGCTTGTAAATGGACTACAGCGTGAACAGATAGAAGGATCATGCAACAGTCTAAATGAGGGATGATGATTTTGGCCTTGAGATGCAGTCAGATACTGGACAAAGTTTGCTGGTGGTTTGAATTTGGTGTGCAAAATCATAAAAGAAAGCTAGGCTGATCCAAGTACCTCGAAGTGATTTGTAAGAATGGATACACATTCATTGTCACAGGACATTGGCAACGGATCAGCTCGGAGAGGAAATCAAGAGTTCAATTTGGGACATAATAAGTCTGAGACATATGTATTTTTATCTGTGTAAACTTAGACAAGTAACTATGTGTCATATTTTTATGTATATTTTGAAAATAATAACATAGTCAATCTGATGGAGCCATTATGAAGATTAAATAAGTTAAGACATGTAAAGCCTTTAAAGCAATGTCTGAACCAGAGTAATAACTCCGTAAGTTTAGAAAGACAGAAAAATGCAGGGAGATACTGAGGAGGCAGTTGAGTACATGAGTCTAAACTCAGTGGGGAGGTTTAGGGCTGGAGATGTTGTAGAAATCTGGGGGCTTCAGGATCTGGATGGTATTTAAAGCTGTGAGAGTAAATGAGACTAGCTAGTGCCTTAGTCAGTTTGGGCTGCTGTAAAAAATTACCAGACTGATGGTTTAAACAACAAACATTTATTTCTAGCATATCTAGAGGCTGCAAATCTAAGATCAAGGGGCCAGCAGATCCAGTGCCTGATGAGGACCCTCTTCCTGATTAACAGACAGACTTCTTGCTGTGTCTTCACACAGGAGAGAGCAAGAGGCAGCGGGGGAGAGAGAGAGAGAGAATAGCTAGCTCTCTGATATTGTTTCTTAAAAGGGCACTAATCCCATCATAAGGACTCCACCCATATGACCTTAGACCTCCCAAAGGCCCTATCTCCAAATACTATCCCATCAGGGTGAGGGCTTCAACATTTGAATTTTGGGGAGACACAAACATTCAGTCCATGACACCTAGGCAGAGAGTGTAGATAAAAGTGAAAAATCAGATGCTCGATACCTGAAAAACTCCCGTGTTTTCAAATGAGGAAAATGCGGAAGATCTAATAAGGAGACTGAAAAGAGCAACTAGAGGAGAGGAATCCTAGTGAACAGGAAGTAAGACTTACCTTCTGTCTCCGTCTTGACGTACAAAAGGCCAGAAAGATGAAGATAAAATTAATAGATGAAGCAAAATGACATTTTATTTGTAGCACTCAAAGGAATTGGGATTACACAGGTATAAATTGGTTCTAATTAAACCCATATTGGCAAAATACGTTTTCCCATCCTTTATTTCAATCGGCTCAGAACCATTTGTACTTTAGAATTTTGTCAGAGATCAATATTAGGGTTGCACTTTTGCCATTTCCAAAAGTCAGTATGACATGTCCTCACATTTAGTGTTCTAGCATCGCTCTATTCTATACACACCGAACATCACCAGAGGTGTTTCTCTCCATATTTATATTTGATATCCCACTCTGCTTAATGAACTTCATTTTATTGTATTTTACCTTATTATTAGAAGCTCACTACCATCAATAGAGATGAAAGAAGAAAGCTGTGTGTGTGTCTGAATATGTGTGTCTGAGTCTATGTGTGTGTATGTGTCTGTGTGTGGAAATATATATAATGTTCTGTTTCATTACCACACCTTATAATCATTCTGGCACTTGGAAGTCCTTGAAAATACAGTTTATGGGAAAGAGGAAAGCTATTATTCTCCAAAATAAAAAATAGTTTTGATTTCTATTTGAAGTGAAGTGCGTGGGTTAAGTTGTATTCTATCAAAACCAATTTTCTTGATATTGGGTGCTGTGCTTTAGAAGTGACAGTCATGAAGTCCAAACAATGTTCCATTTTCCTGTCAAAGCAGACAGGTCTGACCATGGTACCTTGGAGGGCTCTGAGTCCAAAATGGAATGAACCAGAATCAACTAGTAACGGAGGAATGATTGAAAAGTATTATTTTCCTTCAGAATGCCACAAATTCAATTTAATTTACCAAGAAGGTAATTTAGAAATAACACTGCAGTCTCTATGTTCATGTACATGTAAGCAAACATATGTACATACACACACTTAACATGTTTCTAAAAGGTACACTAGGGCAGAACAGGACACTGTCAGACACAGTAAGTTGATACCAATAACATTTAGTGTCTGACAGAACATTGCCAGAGATACAGCATAAGGGTAAGTATTTAAGTAAATATAATGTTTAACCTAGAAACTCTTCTCTCTAATCAACAACAAAGAGTCCAGAAATCAGAGAGCTGTTCAGCTTCATGACCTAAGGTGAGAGAAGATTCAGAACAAACTAAAACCAGCTGGCTATATGTGTAAGTACACAATAAATGACTCTGAACCCTTGGATGGATGTACACACACAAACATATGCGTGTGTATTCTATGCTTCTGTTTCCTCTCAACTGCCCTCATTAGGTGGGATAAAGGCTCAGGCACACATTTAATATAATTGCTAGTAAATATGGTAACTATTTTCTTCCACTAAAGTTACAAAAAATTCTTTGAATTTTATATCAGGGACTAAATTTGTAATGGAAAATGATGTTTGATGGTGTTTAAATGCAGAGTACGTCATCTTATAAATCATAGGTCTCTTTTAAGTTATTTTTTTTTAAGTTCTTTACATGTGTCACAATTTCGAATTCTGCTCTCATGGGATAAATGCCAGATTACATGGTGTAGTATTTTTATCCTCTGTACTTCTGCTGTAGAAGCATACAACATCAAAGGAGAGGCAGATCACTCACATCAGCAGAAAATGGAATAGGACTATAATATGCCGGCTTTGATCTTGCCTTCTAGTAATTATCTTGGCTGCATGCATGCATTGAGAAAAAGATTTGAATTAATAAGGCCAAGAAATCCTAGAAAATGTAAGAGGTATCCCTGAATATAAACTTCACCTATCTTCAACATGATAGATTGCAATTGAGTGTATGAAGTAGTGAGTTGTTAATTTAAAGCATTAATCCCGAAATATTATTCTCTCTTAAACTTGTCACTGCCGTATTTAGGACTCCAGTCTTGGCAATTAAGACATTATTACTTTAAAGTCCCACTCACCTCTAGTATAGAGCATTTAGCTAGCATTCATTTGATTTCATGTAAGTATTCAAATAACTGGATTTAAGGTAAAAAGTAATAAATTTATTTTTTTTAAAATTGGCCACAACAATTCAGCTAATATTGCCTTAGGAAAGATATTGCTTTTGATATGGAAAGTAAATCAAATCATACACATCTGCATAGGATTTATACAGAGTGTGACAATATATTTTGAGTCCTTTTTTGTTTTTCTCTTTGTTTACCAGTTTTTATTGTTATATTGGGTTAAGAAGATTCTATTTTTCCTTTATGCGAGTATAACTTAGCATTCCTATTGGAGGTTAATAAAGTCTCTACATTTCAGAAGTAGCAAGGACTAATATGCTCCAGAGATTAAAAAGATTTCAAGAGCAAAATATTTCTGCCATATTTGAGGATTTAATTCACCTTGTAACTGATTAGATACCACATATGAAAAGTGCAACACTCAGTCAACACCCAGTAGTAGGTGTTTTGCTTGTATAAAACTGTCTCACAAGACATTCTGTATTATCCTAACTGAAAACTGCTTCATCTACAGTAAAATCAAGACTATCCTCATAATTTGTTAATTAATCAATATCTGAAGTAAATTAGACCAATGTATTTCATTCCTACCTATCAATTGCAAGTTAAATGCACATGAATAGAGCAAACAGATAGAGTAATAGGGAAGCAAGACACTATTCCCTTCCACATCATAAGAAAATATGTTTTAAATCTTACAAAGAAGGGTTAGAGGCCATTTGTGCAGCAAACCAACAAAAGAACAAATTTCTTTGAAGAAACATTCTCTCTTGGGGTTGAAAATAATTTCTGATTCTCTCTAATAGGCCAAACTCATCTTGCAATAAATGAGAGTTGAGAAATAGAGAATTACCTTCCAAGAAAACAGCAACCAGAGCTTGTATATTTTTTTAAATGTTGTGAATTCTATTTGTGGTCGAAATAATAATAAAAGTAAGAATCTACTTTCTAAAAGTGATGTTCAATAGTATCTGGAGACTTTTGAGGGAGCTAAATATCCAACACTGTTTTACTGATGTTTATAAATATTCAGCTAGTATCATTAAAAGAATGAACATCCCAGAGTCGTAATAGGGAATGAGCCATATCCTTGTCTTCTATTTCAGACTTCCCGTATTTCTGATTTATTCTAGGACATTGCACAAATTTGCCTCTGTTTCCTTATCTGTAAAATGGAACAGAAGCCAAACAGGAACTAGAGTTCAGTGAAAAGTTAAGTCTTGTTTGCATCCCATCTCTTAAAGTGCTGACAAGCCAAAAAGCAGTCATACTTATAATACTTATAAGTACTAGCTTCTTGAGGAGGTTTTAATTTTCACTGTGGGTAAAATGAGAAATGCTGGATGTCTACAGACCGACAATTAGCTAACCCAAAGTAAGCATCCAGTTTTCAGCAATATGCAAGCATCTGAAAGGCGAGGCAAATCTTGTCACTATTAAAGTGAAGCACTTAAGGAACTTGTTAATTTAGGAGAGAAAAGCACGTGAGCAGGCTTATGCACCATGATAAAAATATTCTGAAAGCATTAAAAAGGCATATGTATCAGTAAGTGGGCGATCTTTGCTGAAAGAAGAAGTGAGCCTTAGTAATCACAATTGGCCTCTTTCCGCAGAATTCATATGGTCTCAGTAGCTTGCAGCCCTGCCAACCAAAACTTTGAAAACTGTTCTTTTTTTTTTTGTTGTTCCTGAATCCAAGTTCCTTGCAGTCTTAAGTGTGGGAGAAGAGGTCACTGGAGTTATAGCAGTGGCTGGGAGGATTTCCCATATAAGCAAAGCCTATTGCCAGTGGCTGTTACATTTTCGTTTTTCCAGCTGAATGAAATCCAGTAGAGGCAGGCTTGGATTTAGGCTCACATCAACCCAGTCCCTTCAGCAAGCCCGGGTTATTAAAGTGGGGGTGATTTAGGGAGCAGTATGTGTCGGCGTCCATCAGCCTAGGAAGGGCTGCTCATATCTGGGAAGTCATTCAACTTGGCTGTGTGTTCTCACCACTGCCTAACAGTATTTAAGCACAAGATTTCTGGCCCAGTGTGTTGAATGATTGCAGTGCACTCTTTGAACACAGGGAAATATAAAACATCCAGAGTGGTTTAGGAACACCAAAAGCTTCCTTCTCTGGTTTGTACTTGAAACATCAAATATATTTAAAATGTCTTAAGTTACTTTATACCAGAAATATACAGATTCCAGTATCAGCACCAGAAATAAAAGTAAATTATTTCCGTAACAGAACATTGTGGTGTAGACACCCCTCAAAAAACAACAGCTCCTTCATCATCTGTAAGCCTATCAATTACATTTTATTATTTCTCTGAATTGTGGCATTGAAAAAATTTTAGTGTTAGGTTGTTTATAGTACTTGCATATTTCTTTCAGAACGCCTAAAACAAAGAGACGTTCCTGCAAATGACAGACTGCAATTTCCATATTTCTACAAATCTCTTTCATTCCCTAAATAAACAACAGAAATTTCTATCTGAGGTCTCTGTGACCTGCTGACTCAGCCAGTAATTCAAACTCCTAGTGCCTCATGTAAGCAACATTTTGGAGACCTGTGGATTTAAGGGTCAAGCTGGAGAGAGCAGTCATTTCAGAAAGACAGTGGCTGAGTTTTCATTCCCCAAAATATTATATGCTATGTGGGCTGATGTTTGACTCTCTTGTTGTATGTTGATGATTCAGAGAGAAATCAAACTTAGTGGAAGCCCAGTATTTCTCCTCTGATTTTGCCCATACACTTCACTCAAAATGCAGACACCAGGGACATTCTATTCTGGGATATCCAAGGATAAGGGTGTGTTATTGTTTTCTTGTGGCTGGCCACCACATGTATAATTTCATAGTTATAATTATTACCCTGACCTAGGGCTTTACTGCTGAATTGAATGTTGCAGATCCCCTTTCCCATGCCAGCTAAGATGATTTTTTCTTTCCTTATTTTTTAAAAAATTTACCAATAATACAGCAAATCAAAAAAATGAAATATAAAATGGAAAGATTATGATTTTTAAATTTGTGAATCCTGGCTTGAAGTAAAATAACGTCAATATGTTAATAAATACAAAAAATTTACCTCTCCAACCTTCAGAGTTTCATTACTAAAAGACACTGGGATAGTAATATTAAAAATTCAAAATACTTGTGACTTTATAAAAAAATAAAACTAGACAATTTGAGACCAGAAGTATATGTGTACAAGATACTACATAGAAGTGTTTTATGTTTACTAGAAAAAAGACAGGCAAGAATAAACTAAATAAAGAGAATACCTATGAGGAGTTATATATTTTAGAATATTTTCAATTAATTATTTGCTAGCCATTGGAAATGTTTTAGTATCTTCTGTCTACATAACTTGAGCAGAAATATTTGTAAATTTGCTCCTTTTAACGTATTTTCTGGTAAAACAACTTCTATATGCCAAAATTTTTTACTTAAATTGTAAACTGTGGTTGTAGACCTGCCTGTTTTATCCTACTGTGGATTGAGAAACACCAAGTAACTTGAGTACTTGAAATGAAAATGTCTTTACGTGATCATTAGTTACCTTATTCAACTGAATAGATACTTCTCAAATTTCCTGAGATAGAACTAGCTTTTCCTGCGAAGATTTTATGCCAACCCAATCATCAGCCCCTCTGATGGATCGCTGGCTCATTCTCCCTAGCAGAACCAGTCCGCGAGCAAGGTTCTCTCTTTGTCTTCTCTACCTCTGACCTTGGGCCTGATACAATTGCCACTTAATAAATAAAATATGCAATTAAAAGGAATACAGAAAAATTATTTTATGTAAATAATGTAAATGTCTGGAACAAAAAGAAATCCTTTCCAACAGTGTGGGCACATGGTATATTTAATAAACATAGTTAAGCATTCAAAAAATATTAAAATGCAATTACATCTCTCTTGTACCTCACTGCACAAAATATTCAGAGAGACTAATTTGTGATGGTCAACTATACTTGCAAATATCGTCATTTCCCTCCTGTACATGCACACACAACCTGCAGCTATTCCAGGCCCTCTCCCTCAGGTGCGTCTGGTCATCTAAAGAGACTATTAGCGTTCTCTTCAGAAAATCCTCAGTTTGGTCTGAAATTTGATGTCAGGCTATGGTAAGATTTGAAAGCAAATGATATCTTCTTAACTTGAGCATTGTTTCTTTTCTCTAGATGTAAACCCCCTAGGTAATTCCTAAGGAATTTGGAATTTGGCGATAACATTTAGTTTGATGCTTTTAATGTTCTTTGTGGTTTTTTTTTTTTTTTTGAGGGGGCAATGGAATTTCTAAATGATATGAATATTTTTAGATTATACATATATTATGCCTGGTTATTTTTGTAAAATAGATCATAAGTTCTTGTGAGTCCTTTCAGACTGTAATTGCTACTCTCCATACACTGTTGGATCTATCATGAGCTGGAACACACAGACCAATTCTAATGCAGTTCAGTTCACAGAACTTTTATGTGTCAGATCCTAGTGCTTGGCCTCCTAAAACAATCAGTGAGAAAGACGGATGTTATCTCTGACATTAGTGCTAGTGTCTGGTGGGAAACACAAAGTAGACAGAAAATTAAAACATGCTGAAAAAGGCTATGTTGAGGATAATATAGGGTTTTATAGGAGTATGTCACCTAATCCAAATTTTGAGGTTCAGGGATATCTTCTTAGAAAAAGCAGAAGTTGAATGTGGAACCTGGAAGATCAAATAAAATCTGAAGTAGGTGTGAAAGTGGTGTGGTTCATTGGAGAGGGGGACAGCTGGAGTATAGGGTAAAGGATTGAGCAGATGATAGGGGGTGCTTTTCGCAAAGGATTTAGTGTATGTAAAGGTTCAAAGGCAAGAGGAACCAAGGGCAAGGGTCAGTAGGGTGAGAGCTAAGCCATCTCCAACAAATAATAATTCAGAGTCTTAAAAGCCAAGTTGAATTATTTAGACTTCAGTCTAAGAGCAATGGGAAACTGTTGAAGGGGATTTTAATAGAGCAGAGACAGGATACGATTTGTGTTTCAAAAGGATCATTTTGATGGAGGGGGGGTGTGGAATAGATAGGAAGAAGATCAGACAGGGAGAAAGAAAAGGAAATAACTATGGCCTTGCTAAATATGAAAGAGTATGGAAGCAAGAAGGCCTAGCTTTACACAGGAAGTGGGATAGTCTGTCTTCTGATCCTGGAGAACAGAGGTAGAGTGTCCAAGGGGAGACAGGCATTTTCAACTCAAAATCTTAGAGTCTTTATTTTCTCAACAAAGCACTATTATAATACACTAATACAGTTAAGTGTTAAATTAAGTTAAAACATCAGGTAGAAAATTAGAAAATGTGAACTTGTAAGAAGGACAGTGTCCCAGGTTCAGTGTTATCTTTTCCAATATTTCACTGTATAGCACAGGTATATAAGATGAAAAGAGTGACTGTGTATTTGCTGTAGAATTGTGTTTTAAAAGGGGAATGCCCACGAAGAGATGCTGTAGAAGTGGGGTATTTGTAGGTGTATGGTTCCTGTACCAACTGTGTCAGGGGCAAACTCAAACACATGTTGGGGCTGAGAATAGGAGCAAGTAAGTTACATGAAGATGTATTAAGATTTTATGATGATCGAAGATGACCCAGGCTGTGTTATATTTCCTTTTAATATCCTTTAAATAGATTAAAAAAAAAAAAGGGCAGCATGTGATTCCTGGACCCTTGAGCACTGCAGTCTAAGCTTGCTAGAGATGTGAGAGGAAGAGATTGCTGATGAATGGGGTGTATGGGGTGGAGAAAGTTGGAAGTAGAGTTGATGGAAAACAGAGATCATTAAAGGTGTCATGTGAAATTGAATATATGAAATTGTTAAAACAGTTAAGCAGTTTTTGGATGAATTAGGGAATTAGAGTTTGAATATTTTGATCAATGGCATTTCTGGATGACAAATCCAGAGTACAGCCATGGGAATGGATGGCTACAGTGAATGTGTAATCTGTGCCTCTGTGGGTTCGCGGGCGAGGAAGAGTACTCATGGGGAGATTATCAAGGAGATCAAAAATAAAGAGCCATGAACGTGGACTATTGAATGAACAACCTATATGAAGACTGCTGTTGCAGAGCATAGTGCTTGGTATTGGGAAAGGACAAAAATCCCTAAGCATGGAGCAGTTACTTGTGGAGTAGAAGATGTCGGTATGAGGGAAGGCAGTGTAGTATTTTGTTGGGAAGGCAGGCACCATGGACGGTATGCGATTTGAAACTGGCAATTAGGAAGCAGGACAGTGCTTTTCAGAACTTTGAATCTTGTGATACTTAATTAGTTAAAGATGAGTATAAGAGTGTTTAGTATGGTATAAAGTTACAAAATCTTCCTTAGGAAAGTTTAAGGAGGAGGAAAACAAAAACGGGAGAAACAAAGGAAGGAAATAATGGGCATGGGAAGGGAAAAGAGGACAGGGAATAACTGGAGGGTTTAAAAGCTTAGGTGGTGACCAAAGATTACAGGGACATGAGACATGATGTAATTAGATTGAATGCAATTATAAAACAGTGCTTGAAATTAGTCAAACAATGGAATTAAGAGAGTTTTGCCAAAGAGAATGTTCCACTTGGTAACTAATGCGAACACACTAAAGAACCTTGAAGACTTTTTCTCAAAACAGAGAGCAGAGTCAAACATTGCTTTCATAGGGCTGAAAAAACATAAATTAAATTTAATGAGACTCATTATGAAACCACACTGAATTCCATTATCAATTGGAAAAGACCTCCTACTAGTACAACCAAACAACAATTCTGATTTCCTCATCTTTTTTCCTGCCTTTTTTGGCTGTGGAGAGAAAGAGAAATATTTCAGAATGTTGAGATTTGCGAAAAGTAAGGGAGTCCTGCAGTTCTGACCTCAGACGCAGTTTCATTTCAGCGTCTCGCCCTCTGCTCTTAGCTCTCACTCTACGAAAGGCAAAGGGAAGTCGGGACGTAGTTTATCACTGAGGAAAATGAGGTCCTCTTTTCTCTCTCCATTCTCCTTATTCAGTAATTCTGAACTAGAGGAACTAAAAATCAACTCATGACCTGCTCTTCAATACTCCTAGAATGGGATAAACAACTTATTTGAGTGAACTTTCATACTTTTGTCCTTAGAAATATTATAACCATGGAAGGTTGGTGATGTTTAACTGGAAAATAATATTTTTTAAAATTTTTCCCATTGTTATTATTAATTTTTTTACTATCCAATACCTGGCCCAGGCTTCCCACAGTCTTGAGATGTCAAAGCTGACAGGTCCACTGCAGCAAGTATAAATAAACTCCCTTTAATCACTGGATAACCAGAGTTTAGTCCTGAGCACACATAGCATTACCGGCTGGGAGGATGCTCTAGGGCAATTACCAATTCCACTTCTTTTGATTAATTCTTCAGAGGTGTAATTTTTGCTAAACCTTGATTTATTCTCAAATTATGTTTCATAGTAACTGTGCATGTATATGAGTAAGCATGTAAGTATAGGAAAATTGAAGATACGTTTGCCATGTATTTTGCGAGCCAAATTTTCATGACATCATCACAAAGCAGAATATATTTTTCCCCTCTCTAACATTAGATATACTTTGACATTAAAGTAAAACATTGAGTTAGATTATATGGAAGAGAAATGCTCATCGGAGGCTAATTTTGTCATTAATCATCTCTTCTAAATTGGTATTTGTACGATAAGAACATCACTGTCATATAATTCTGCCTTTCCATGCTAGAAGCATTCTTCTATCCAATGAGCAATTACAATGGTAGAATTTTAAGGATTAAAATGTATTTTAAGCTGTAATATAGCATAATATGTAGGTAATTTTTAACATGTCAGTAAATACTTAACTACATATTTGAGTTACTTCATTTTGTCTGGTGATTCCTTTATATGTATAGTTCAATAAACATTTCTTAAACTCTTCAGACAAGAGGGGGATCTCCTTTAATTATCTAATTCCTTTCTCTGGGATTCATAAAAACTATATGAGTAATTTTTTACCATTACTAAAATTCTCAGACTAGGAAATCGAATAAATTCTTAGGTAGCGCATTTTAGTGTTTAGTAGTCTCTATTAAGAGAATTTTCTCTTTCTTTAGTTAGCATCTTTTTTTAACTAAACCTATTATCTTGTTACTTGTTTCACTATGAATGTTGTGATTAACAAGACAGACAAATAAAAAGAATCCCTTCCTTTCTTTCAAGGTCTAAACTTAGATCATATTAACTTTATTTCATTAAATTTTTTATAGTGATTCTTTACAGATTTGATATTGTCTTCTTTTAAAAGGCTTAAATATATACAAGAAATAGTTTAAGAAAAACAAATAGAATAGAATGGTACACATGGATAAAAATCCAGGTATAACTCTCATTCATCTCTCTTCATCAGATGGTGGATTCTGCTACTTCTAAACCAGGTAAACATAAAAACTAAATAGACTGGCTTTAATATTCAGATTCTGTTTTGTCTACTTATACAGACCCAGTTGAGATGTTCTTTAAAGTTTATCCCATCATAATGGACGTATATAAAATGTATCACATAATTTTCTTATTTTATCCTATATAAAATAATAAATACATTGGAATTTTGATTAAAACTTAACTAAATACAAATTTAATGGATTTTTCTATATGCTTCTAAGAGTAATTTTTAAATGCCATATTACAGATTATTAAGAATTTTCCTGTACTATCAGTTTTCATTATTTGGTAAAATGAATTGAAATTTAGAAATACTAAGGCAAAAAGAATCAGTAAACTCTATTTATTTTAACAGTTAAGTGTGTGGATAATGTTTTAGGCAGATTGCAATATTATAAACTTCAACAATTCAAGTCTACTGGCAGAATGATCAGACAGTAGCTATAGCCTGTCATATTTTTGCTATTTTCTCTATAAACCAGAATGCTACTCAGGAACCAGGGAGCTCTATACACCTGGGTGGGTGATGGGAGTAGAAGAAAGTCAGAATAGGAAAGATTGAGGGATAGTTGACTTCTATTCTTCATCATCTCTCTTACCTATCCTTTCTCTCCCAGACTTGCCACCCAGCTCACCAATAAGTCAGCAGTCAGAAAACTGCAGCCAGTAAAACATTAATTGTTTATTTGCCCTATTAAGACTCAAAATTATTCTATCTTTATCTAAATATATCTAATGTGGGCTTATAATTTCATAATGTAAAACTAAATGTGAGGAAATTGTCATTGCAAATTCTTTTAATATTTCTCAGTGAAACAAGATATGTGAATGAATTGATATATACATTCAAATATTCAATTTTATGTATTATAGTCTGTTAAAGCAATTTCTGAAGAATTTTTGTCAGTGGATAATTTTTTGTCATTAGGTAAGGTCCATAAACTTTCTGCGCTGGAATTTCCTAATCTATAAAATGAGAATAATAATATTTTATGGAGTTGTTCTGAGGGATGTTTGTATTTTTAAAAAGTTAATTTATTAATTTAGATCAATACTTTGTGTGAAGAAAGAACTCAATAAACATTACCATTACTCTTATAAATTATTTCTTTCGGATATAAAATCTTGATAATAAGGATATTTAAGGGTAATTTATGTCCTAAATTTTCTACGATTTTATGGTGCAATCATTTCAACGAGTTCAGTCTTTTTGTCAATGAAGTATTTCCACAATTGAAACCTCATATCACTATTTTAATTCCACTTTCAGTTCTTCTTGTATGGACATACTTGTTTTCTATCCTCTGTCTGTGGCATGGCTATGCACACAATTGCCATTTTTATTTATAGTGGTTGGGATCATAGTGGTGTACTTACGCTGTTTGGACTTTTTATGCTTATGTTCAACCCAATCAAAGACTGAGTTCTGGCTGAGTGTGGTGGCTCATGCCTATAATCCCAGCACACTGGGAGGCCAAGGTGGGAAGATCACTTGAGCTCAGGCATTCAAGACCACCCTGAGCAAAAGTGAGACCCCGTCTCTGCTAAAAATAGAAAAAATTAGCTGGGTATGGTGGTGTATGCCCATAGTAGTCCCAGCTCCTTGGGAGGCTGATGCAGGAGGATCACTTGAGCCCAGGAGTATGAGGTTGCTGTGAGCTAGGCTGATGCCACGGCACTCTAGCCTGGATAACAGAATGATACTCTGTCTCAGAAAAAAAAAAATACCTAAAACAATAACAAAAACAAAGATTTTGAGTTGCTGAAGTTGTTGATAACATTAAAAGTAGCTGTATTGGGGCCTATATCTTGAATACAACTCCCAAATTAATTAATTTGAACTCAATTAGACCAGCTTATTGGTATAATAAATTGTATAGTAAGTCTGAGTTCCTAAATGATACATTTATTAATGAAAAAACTCTATGAGCCTTGTTTCTTCTAACCCATCCCCCCTCGCTGTTGCCTACCCTAACTCTAGTATTCCGCTTCTGCTTCCTCCAAGCAGAAATAAGCACACTCCACACACATAATTTGGTGTGATTGTCGGTTTCCATTCACAGTACCAGTCGAGGAATGTTTAAGATGAATTGGTTTATGTGAAAGGAGAAGTTTGCTATTCATGTACCTATATGCTGTCATTCATCTCTCAAAAATTCCAGGGACTTCTACCACTCAAGACAAGAAAGAAATAACATATTTATATTCTCCTTGCAGATAATCTGATGGTAGTAATTTCTTAAGAATCATGAATGGAGCTGTACAACGAGAACCTTCATTGCCTTTATAGCCATTTATCAGTCTCTAGGTCTGATTGGAATCTTCCCATGCTTGTGGGGTAGTCTGCCCAATGTCTTCCTCTGTATTTATTTGTTAATTAACTTATTTGTGATATTTTATTTTGGCGTTCCCTTTGAACATAAAAATGTGTAACAAGATCATGTATTTGGCCTGCTCTGGTTAAAGTTAAATACTGTCTTTTTAAATTTTCACTTTCAAAGAAAATACGTGACAAATGATATAGTAATTTTCCTATTTCTTCATGTTCATAAAACATTGATAATATGATTTTTACCTTCCTTTTGTTCTCAATTAAATGAAATGCTCCAATACAATTAACGTGCTCTTGCAATTTAGGTTTTCTTTAGAGGTTTCTCTTGTCTCTGATTAACAGCATTTTCCATTCATTCTAAGAACCCCCGACTGCTATTCAGAATGTTCCATTATGCCTGCCAGCTATAAATACAATTGTGAACCAATATCATTTTAATTGTTTCACTAATAACTTGTTTTAAATGATTCAACAGTCATCAGGAAAGATAAGTGCTCTTGTACCCTGCAGGCTTATGGGCATGATGGTATGAGGCAATGTGGAGTGCTGTATCGGAATAATGAAACCGTATGCAGAAGATAATGACAAAGCACTCACATAGCTGTAAAGATAAATGAAAACAGTAGATCTTCTTTTCTCAGTAATATAACATTCATTTCTACCTCCCATTTCAATCATTAGACCTTCCAAACAGATTAATGCACAAATACAAATATGCAACATGTCCCATCTTAATAGCCGTATGCTCTCATTTGTCCAGGCAGACTGTGAATGACGGAGTTAACGAGCTTTACAAATGCTCTTGTTAATTAACAAAAATTGTTGCTTTCTCATGGGGGGGTTATAAATTAGACTTAATTACACCAGATAATTGCAATTGCCAGGCACTGAGCGCCTCCTTCTCATTCTGTTCTTTCAGTGGCAAATCAACAATTGCAATCCTTGCCTATTTGTGTAGATGAATTTAATAAGCAAACAGCCCTTTTATGTTAATGGTTTACTGGCATTCACGGGCCTGGCAGGAGAAATGTGCTGGGGGAGGGTTTGCTAATGGCAGCACATAATCACATTAATTAAAATATAACTGCCATTTAAAGATTTGTAGTGTGGAATTAGAGCATGTTGGGAACTGAGAAAATCAAGCTAGAGTGCATATTAGCACCATTACTCTGTGTTCCCTGCACAGCAGTCACCAACCTCATGTGTCATAAATGTAATTTATGAGTGCTATTTGCTTTGAAATATATGTTTTTAGTTCACTCATTAGAATATAAAAATTTTCAGTGTCTGCTTCAGGAGGTTCAAGATAAATTCACTAAAAGCTGAGACCCATGATCTGTTTTTAACAAATCCCTCAACAATGATTTTTTTTCAATTATGATTTTTGTTATTTCTTATAGCAAAATCAACTGTCTCCTTTTCTGAGACAAATTTAAGTCTCAATGTGTCTATAAACTATGCATTTTTAGTTATACCTATATAATTCCATGTAATTTTTATGGGGTCTTTAATAAATGTGGTCCTCAAATTTATCTCTTTATTCTTAAGAAGGTTTTTTTTGGAAACTGCTAAGTGCTGTAAAGTTGGGCACATACAGAGAAGATAGTTGAGAAAATTTCTTGTAAAGTTTTTTATTAGTCTGTCTCTGAGATCAACGCATTAGTTTTAAAGCTATCCTTGATCTAAATCAGTACCATTTATACTTAACCTACAAAAAGGCTATGAATGTACCCTGGATAAATTACCAAGGGACCATGGCAATACTTAGGGAAGTGATGCTTAATTGATTCTTAATAATGTCAA
This sequence comes from Avahi laniger, assembly GCA_963575035.1. Taxonomy (NCBI): domain Eukaryota; kingdom Metazoa; phylum Chordata; class Mammalia; order Primates; family Indriidae; genus Avahi; species Avahi laniger. The sequence goes on from CAUYSK010057875.1 coordinate 40,253, forward strand.
AAGGATTCTAGTTTCAGGATCCAGCTGACTTTGACCAAAGTCCACTTTACTAAAACCTTACACCTTTAAGAGTATAAAAATTTACAATAAAATTTTATTTTCCTTTTGTCCACCAACCCATAAAGTCCCCAAATTCTAGAAATCCAATCTTAGCCTTTTAAGTAGGTGGAATCGACTAAAGTACAGTGTGTATGACTTTTGCAGACTATTCATTGCTATTTTTGTAAATTGTTTGGACAGCTTTCCAATGGCAGCAACTTCAGTATGTTATAGCTAAAGAAGGGAACACTTTGCCAGCCCCAGAAAACCAACAACCCAGCCACACTAATAAGGGATCTTTTCACGTGGAGTCCAGGGCCATAGCTGATATTGTTTCTCAAGCTAAACCTTTGTATCATTGAGGAAGTAGTGCTTCTTGGAACAGGGATGACTGCTTTTGAGTCTTCAGCCCTGTAAGGTTTCAATAGGCTCGTTAGGTATACAGGGAGAATGCAAGACCATTCTGGAAGCTTGTCAAGTGGAATAAGATAAGACATTAAAAATGCATGAACACTATGATATAGTACCTATGTTTGGGTTTGCTTTCTACTTGGGGTGCCAAGTTGCAATTTCCTACTCACATTTTCTTACTCAGTTTTTTCTAGCTGGGGGCATTTCATTGTAGGGTAGATATTTGGGTCCGGAAAGCTATTTCTGCCTATAAAACAATTTTTTATTATGTCTTGCTTTTACTTTATGTGTAGATCTTGCCTTGATTCCTATCTGCGGCCTCTAAAGGAATTATAAAACCTGAAACAGCATTTCTGTGTGCAAGATAGTGTGGTAACCATAGACTTTGGTGCCTTGAATGATGCCCAAGAATGATCCAATACAACCATTTAACTATGTAAGCAGAACATTGAGACCCACTCCAAATCATTATGCAGTTGATCTGAGGTAATAACAAAAAGTGAACTCAAAGGTGTGATAAATCTGTAAAAAATGCCTATATTTTTTGTTTTCTTACCAATTTTTTTCCAAAGTATTTCTGTGTTCTATTAGAAAAAACTAAGACTATCTCAGTTCTTGGTTTTGTTTTTTGTTGTTGTTTGCTTGTTTTGCTGCCATATTATTTTAATTCTGTTTAATAAATATTTTTATTGTTTTACCTTTGACTAGACATTGAAGGAACATATTTGAAAATGTTCCTGCACTTTAGGAAAAAAATGCAAATATAGGAATATTAAATCTCACTTGGGAAATGCTGAGATAGAGATGGGTGCTAGGTATATTACAAATATAGAAAAATCTTTAAGAATCCAAGGAGAATAGAAGAGAATGTTTAGAGTAAAAGATGTATGAAATATAATATTGTGTTTAATAAAATATATGTGTCTTTGTACTACCAGAGACTCCAGTGGGAAGCCAGGGTGTGTCAGTAGATAGGGTGTAGAGGCTAAATCTCATGTCATATACAAGGCATTCATTGAATCAGATGATGGAAAGCCATGGGCAAGTTATTTACATGAGAAGGACATGATCAATTTATATGTTAGATTGATCATTATATGATAATCAAATGATAAATTAATGGTACAAAATTTGAGGCGGAGAAATAAGTCAGGAAGCCATTGGTAAAAATGCGATAGTAGGAATAGAGAGGAAGAAACACACTTAGGGAAGATTTACGAAGAAAAGTTTCAAGACTTGAATATATTTTTATATGTGAGGAATGAAGAGAGAATAATCTCATGTTTTCTAGGCTTCTGATGTAGAGGCTGGCTTTATGATATTTTTCAACTGATCTATTCCCTTACTTGCAAGAACTTCAGTTTTGACTTAGTACTTTAGAGACAATATAAAATAGAAGTTAAAATAAGCAACTTTGGAGTAAAACAAACCTAAATTGAAGTCTTAGCTATGTCATTTTACTTACTAACTGTGCATTCTTTTACTTACAAGCCTTATTGCTGTGGGCAAGATATTAATATTAACCTATGTTATTCCAATTTTTGAATCTTTAAAATTGTGTGTTTTTTTGTAAAGATAATGCAGTGAGCTAATTTTCTAAGATGCTTAATATGGTCCCTGCAACATAAACCATCAAAAAAGTGATATCTGTTGTCATTGATGCTCACTAAGAAATGAAGTTAAAGGAAACTTCAGACGTCATTAAAGATTTCAATATAAGCAACTCCTCTCCTGGGATCACGACCGATATTTCTATTGTCTCCCTTAGCAAATGACATTGTGCTGATATACAGCAAGTACTTAAGAAATATTTGTGCAATGAGTGCAAAAATGAATGAATGTTCCTATCCATCCACCTGAAGATAAAGAAGACTCCAACTTGCTGTTACACTCAAGTATTTAAACCAAAAGAAATTTTCCCTACGATACTGCATGCTCTGATACATGTTAAATGACAACGTAGATTTTCCAGTAATGAGATCGGGGAATGCCATCGCTCCACAGGCACTGAAGCCAGGTTCATTGCAATTCAGCACTATAGTATGGGGGCTTGGGATGCGTAATTTAGTGCTATCATTATTGTTTTTATATGAAAAGAGACTTAGAATTGGAAATATTCACTCACCAGCTTTCCTGGAGTCCTCTTGTTTCAGGAATGGGTAAGTGGTTTCTCTGGGCCCTCAGTAACATCTAGGTCTCATGTATCAACTTTCTACATTATAGGAACCTGGCAACTGATTATGGCTGTCAGACTGGTAAAGGGGAGGATTATTTCCCAATTCTGAATACAAAGATGAAGCTGAGTCACTACAAAATTTGCTTCCATTTAGAAAAAAAAAAAAGAAACTAAAAACGGAAATCTTCTGCAGATCCTATTTTGACCTTAATTCTACACTTAACACCATCCAAAGTGTTTTCAAATGGTTGAGCAAAAAGGCAAAGAATTTTATTTTAAAAAAAATGAATCACTATACTTTAATATGGTAGCCCTACTGCACATGATATAATAAGATAGTAGGAAACAGTACAGTCTATTAGATATCACATCACTCATGACATAATACTGAAATAATGCTAGCACAAGGTATAACAAAGCATCAACTGAAAAAGGGCAATGATTGAGAAACTTTTTAGAATGGTTAGAGAAGATTAAAATGTAATGTGACTTAGAGTTGTAAGCTGTCTGGTTCTTTAACAAATAGACTGAACATCAAGTCTTCACTTAATGTCTTGAATGATCATCAGAAAATATGGAATGCCACAAGGCAGCAGATTTCACTGCCATGGCTAAAGAACATCTACATCACTGACTCTGAAAGCTCCAAGTTATGACTCCTTTCTAAACTTGGCAATACTTCCAGAATTCTGATTCAACTAGAAATAAAATGATCTGAGTGAACACTTGACCCAAGACCAAGTGTCAAGAGGTGAAAAGGAATGTCTAGGGAAGACATTGTGCTTAAGAGTCTCTTTCCTGTTGCTCACTCAAAAGCACACCCATATATATTTTGGTGTTCCTTGTGCTGTGACTGCATATTATTTCGTTATTTCTCTCTTACTGAAACGTTTTTGGATGTATATGGATGTGTCGATATCTCTAACTATCTATGATACTTTGTAATATCCCTGAGGATCAGAACATTAAAAAATGCCCAGTACATAATAGATAATCTATTTAATGAAGTAGATTTATTCATAGACTTAAGTGTTCTGAGATATTGTTGGTCATAATAATAGATGCAGATATCTGGCAGAAAAATTACCATAGTCAATGAGCAATAAAAGCACTTCAAAACTTTCATTTTAAGATTATAGACTGAGTCCATGCTTATAATCTTCCACTCTTCTAGATCCCTGGAAATGATATTTATTTTAAAAACCACAACACAACTGAAGAAAAACAAGAAGAGTAACTCTTAGTTGATAAAAAAAATAATAACATGAAGATTTCTACTAGATATATGGAAGACAAAATCACATTGAAACTTTTGACAAATGTAATAAAATATTAAAATCAGTATCTTTCTGTCTCAGTTTCAACTAAGGATGCCAAAGAAGAGAATAATTACCAAGAATACTTGTTTCTTAAAGTCTAAAGTGTGGTGCTAAACCTTGCATGAAGGGCATGCTAAGAAATTATAAAGCATGTTCTGCCATCTGTTGCTTCTCACAAAGCTGCAGTGAGAATTGATGGGAGAGGTTTCTAGAGAGGAATTCTTTGAAGATATTGGTCAGTGTCCCTTTTGAGAGAAGCAGAGGTTTTGGCAAGAACACAGTGCCTACCAACAGTTATCTCCAAAACAGTCAGAAAGCTTTGATTCACGTCTGGAGTTTGGAAGGTATGGGCAAGTGGTTTATGTTTTATAGGTGAGTTCTAATGGCATTTGATTGACTTGAGCTGGCAGAGAAAAAGGAAAGAAGGCTGTTGAGAGAAAATTATTTTCTACTTATAACACATTATCCTGGGAACAAGATGAGGGCCCATATGAGGAAGCCAATCTGGAGTTGTTTTCAAAGGGAAATTGCCCAAGAAGAACACTTGAAAAGTGTGAACTCTTCCAAACTAAATAAAAGGTATTTTGCAAGAGCTGAGGAGTGGAGAAATTTTAAATGGTCAACTGGACGAGATTATGTCCCATAGCCCAGGAACTGCAGTTTAAGGTCTCTAAAATTGCTGTGAATGCAACCCAGGAAAGAAAGGGTCATTTCTGGAATTATACAATACCCAGAAGCCTCCACTGTTAGATCACAATGGAAGACCCTGTACGCTACTTGCTTACCTCTCCCTCTCCCAGAACCTGATACAGGAGGGTCCAGAACAGTCTAGGCTACAATATTACAACTGAGTGAACTGGATTAGAGTTTGCACAATTGTCATATCATTAGTAGTTTGACTTAGATTTTTACATATGTGGAAAAAGATTTGTTTATTATGCAATAACAACTACAAAAATTTCTCGGACTCTCAGAAATTTTATCTGAGAGGCAGGATTGAGTTAGTCTGTGGGAAAGATCTGAAGGGAAATCTGCACTTGAATGTTTAAAGGAGCACAATTCACAATTGCAAGATGTGAAAACAACCCAAGAGGTCATCAATACATGAGTGGATTAATTAAATATGATATATGTATACCATGGAGTACTAATCAGCCACAAAAAACAATGGTGAACTAACATCTCTTAAATTATCCTGGATGGAGCTGGAGCCCATTCTCCTAAGTAAAGTATCACAAGAATGGAAAAATAAGCACCACATATACTCACTATCAAATTTGCACTAAATGATAAACAATTACGTGCACATATGAAAGTTACATCCATCGAGTGTTGGACAGATGGGAGGCAGGAGGACGGGATGGATATAATCACACCTAATGGGTGCAGTGCGTACTCTGTGGGGACGGGCACCCTTGTAGCTCTAACTCAGAAGGTGCAAAGGCAATATATGTAGCCTAAACATTTGTAGCCCCATAATATTCTGAAATAAAAAATAAAAATAAATTTTCAAAAAAAAAATGATTTCATGGCCCGGCGCGGTGGCTCACGCCTGTAATCCTAGCACTCTGGGAGGCCAAGGCATGAGGATTGGTTGAGGTCAGAAGTTTAAGACCAGCCTGAACAAGAGCAAGACCCCCGTCTCTACTAAACACAGAAAATTAGCCAGGGATGGTAGTGTGCACCTGTAGTTCCAAGCCACTCAGGACACTGAGGCAAGAGGGTGACTTGAGCACCGAAATTTGAGGTTGTTGTGAGCTAGGCTGACACCACTGCACTCTAGCCTAGGTGACAGAGTCAGACTCTGTCTCAAGAAAATAAAATAAAATAAAATAACATAATATAAAATAAAATAAAATAACATAAAATAAAATAAAATAAAATAAAATAATAAAAGGAAAATAAAACAGTGGGAGAGTTTATGTTTATTTCTCTTTGTGTCCTTCAACATTCAACTCATTTAATAAATTGATCATAAAAAAATAATGTTGCAAAAATAAGATCCTTGCCTGAAAGTGGTGGAATCCAGGCACAATAGTAATTCAGGTGCAATTAATGTGAATAGGAGATGCTGTTCTGCAG